>QLTV01001177.1:1244349-1265332 GCA_003457575.1 Thermophis baileyi | reverse complement strand
ATTAGTCTGGCATGATCTGTTTTTGACAAACCCATGTTGGCTTTTGGTTATTACTTTGTTTGCTTCTAGGTGTTCGCTGATTCGTTGCTTGATTATCTTTTCCAGAATTTTCCCTGGTATTGAGGTCAGGCTGTTCGGTCTGTAGTTTCCTGGACCTATTTTTTTTTTCCTTTTTTGAAGATGGGAACTACTTCAGCTCTTTTCCAGTCCTCTGGCAGTTCCCCGGTGCTCCAGGATCTTTGAAAGATATAGTTCAGTGGTTCTGAAATCTATGCTAAGGTCAGACCATAGGCGACGTAGTTCAAGGTTGTCCAAGCCCAAAATTTCAAGCCTGGTGGCATAAGGTATTCTATTGCGAGCAGAGGAGTGGAGTACTCTTCTTGTGAAATACCTCTTGACCCGCTCAATTGTATTAATGTCCGATATACAGTGAGGATTCCAGGCAGACGAGCTGTAATTTCAAGAGACTTGAATTTCAAGAGACTGGACTCTTCCAAACCCAAAATGTCTTCTCGAAGGCTTGACATGGATGCTTAAAGGGCTTTCCCATGTCAGCAGAACATGCATATTATTTCACTTGTGGGATACTTCTGTTGCTATGAACCACAGAGGGGCATGGTATCTCCATGTTTTGAGCAGGGGGTTCAGAAAGGCACTTCCTCACGTTCCAAAGGAACTCTCCAAACCTTCTCTCAGCTGTACTAGTCAGGCTTCAGAAGAGCAAATTGGATCAATTAATCTTCTTGGAAGAAGCATCTAAAGTTTAGATTCTAAACAACTTTTAGCCCATCATCTGCGTATATGTAGAATATTTGAAATGAGAACACCTCGCTTCAGAAGGATGTGCATTCACCTCAAATTGGGACAAATCAGATCTTTTCAAGGTCATGTCATTCTTTCATGCATCACTGAACTTTAGCATTGATTTAAATTTCCTTTAACAGCCACACAAGATGTGCATTGAAATAGGCGTTCTAAATCTCTTTCTCTCCCAGCATATGCATGTATGATTTTGTTGTTGCTGTTTAACCCAGAAGTATAAAACTCAAAATTCAATTTGTCTAATATAAAACAAATTGGGGTGGTTTTCGGGGGGGGAACAGCTTCCTCAAGTGAAGCTCAGCTATTTTGATTACATGGCTATGACCATCTTGTTTTCTTGTTGACCGTAGTGAAGAGTCCTGCTGTTTTATGCAAAAAAAAAAAAATCCATAAGGAATTTCCAATCATCAATAACCCTATTATCTTTTCTCTATTAGTAAAGAAAATCCATAAGGAATTTCCAATCATCAATAAGCCTATTATCTTTTCTCTAATCAAAGAAGCCAATTGAGTCATCACCAAGTTCCATCATTTTTATCAACCATTCCTCCATCGTGGGTAGTGCTAAATCTTTTCATTTTTGTGCATACAATAATCTTGCTATAGTTTTCATGTACAAAAACAAAATTCCAAGATTTTTTTTCCCAACTGTTTGTCCATCAATCCCTAAAGAAAAACCTCTGGCCTCAATTTTATACTAATCTTTAAAATTCTCTGAAGTAGTTTTATATTTGAATTTCTAGGGGTTTTTATTTTTCCACAACCACCAAATGTCCCTTCTTGTTTTTTAATACTTTCATAAATTTGAAATGCCTTTTTACATTTTAAATAATTGTTCTAGTATCATTTACCAACAGTACATCATTTTATTAAAAAAAGTCTTTAAGATTATAACATAACGTAAAGTTCAATCCCTTTCAATCACATACCATTGTTCCATTTGTACATTATAACCAAAAATGTTAGCCTATTTTATCTTATATTCTTTTCCATTTCATTCTTTTTCCATTTCGATTTTTGATAAAAGTTGATACATTTTAGCAGTTATATGTTCATTATTTGCATACAATTCTGTTTCAAACTTAGTCTTACTATGGCCAAAAGTATTAATTCTTTTGTCTAGTTTAAATCTTTCTAGTAATTGTAAATAAGAAAACCATTGACAACTCTATGCTTCTGCCACCAGTTCTTCTCTTGATTTTATTTGGCATTACCGTTAACAAAATTCTAGTATTTCAGGATAAGTTAGCCCTTTGTGTTTGTCTATTATTTCTCATCTATAAAATGCATCTTGTGCAGAAAGCCACAAAGATGTTTTCAGGCACAACCTGGTTTGTTTCTATTCCATATTTTCAATGTGGGACATCTAACATAATGATTTTTAAAATCCACATTAACCGTAACTTTCTCATACCACAAAACTCCATGCCACCCAAACCTCAAGTTGTGTCCTCCTAACTCCAAGAGCCTTCTATTTCTCAAGATCACCCACTATTCATCCAAACTAAACAACATGCTACATAACTCAATTTCAAATCAGGTAAACCCAGTCCTCCTCTTTCTTTTTCATCTTGTAACACCTTATACTGTATTTAACTTGTGGTTTTTCCCCCGCCACACAAATTTAGATATATCCTTCTGCCAGTGTTTATATAGTGCATCAGTTGTCAAAACCAGTATTGTCTGAAACAATACTGGTTTTCGAGGCAAGACATTCATTTTTATCTTGGAAATTCTCCCGAGCAATGACAGTTATAGTTTCTCCTACCTTAACAAGTCTTTTTTTTTTAACTTCATTCCTTGTCTTAATATTGTTATTTTGAAATAACATGCAGTTCATATTTTTCATAGTGATACTTAGATATTTTACCTTAAATGTCTTAAAATATTTTATTCTTTTATTCATCAAGTCTGTTGGATCTTCTATTTTCATATATTTTGTCAGCATCTTTGTCTTCTGCTTATTAACCATGAAACCTACTAACACACCAAATTATTTTAATTTGCCCATTAATGTTTCAGTTCCCTTTAAAGGATCTTCCAGAACCAGCACCAAGTCATCAGCAAAAGCCATTAATGTACAAGTTTCCTTTTTAATCTTTACTCCCCCAGTCCTCTCCTCTCCTCTCATGTCACTATTCAGTATTTCAGGAATCAAAATAAGCAAGAGAGGAGACAGTCGGCATCAGATCTTGTTCTCTTCTATATCTCTCAGGGTTTTGTTAGATCTCCATTAACAATTGTGTGTGCTTTCTGTGAGGTGTAAATCAATCTTACCCATTTTATAAAGTTCTCTCCAAAATTCTTATCTTTCAAAACTTTGAACAAGAAAGCCCAAGACAAATTGTTATAGGTCTTTTCTACATCTAAGAAAATCTTGCTTTTCATTATGGTGCTTCAAATATTCCAAAATGTCCAACACATTTTTAACAGTGTCCTTTAACTGTCTTTTAGGTTAAAAAAAAACCACATTGATCCTCATAAACAAATCCTTGAAAAATTATCTGCTAGAAGTGTTGTGAACAACTTATAGTTATTATTCAGTAAAGCTATCAGCCTATAGCAGCGGTTCTCAACCTGTGGGTCGCGACCCCTTTGGGGGTCGAACGACCATTTCACAGGGGTTGCCACGCGTGTTAGCCCGCCATCTTGGTGCCACCATCACTTGCAGGGGTGAAATGCTCCTGGTTCAGCCGTGCCTGCGGGTTGCTGGACAGCCGATAGCGACAGAAGCGGGAGACTTCGCCCACCCACCCGGACGCCGCCATTTGGGTTCTTTTACCCTCAAGATTTTATCATTTCTTCAGCTTCCTATTAAATTAGGTGATCAGCTTCACTGGAGGTGTGGGCAGTATATTCAAGACATGAACTTCATTAATTCAGCCTCTGTTTTCGGTGGAAAAAATTTCTGGGAGCTAGAAGTGTGTGGACAGTTAGAATCAGACATTTTTATCATTCTTCCAGTGCTTCTTCTCAGAAAGGGTTTGGAGGGAAATATCTTCAAAGGCATTTAAGATGAGCATGCAAGCCATGGTGCTTTTCTGTTCTCCATTCAAGCAGCTTCCTTTTCATTTAATGCTTTATTTGGCTCAGCCTTCAGGCGCTCAAAGACTAAGCCACTCCGTAGTGGAGCTAAAAATTTGGCAGACCAAGCATGTGTGCCTCGAAGAGCCATGGAGAGCGTCGCTTTTATGTAATTTATTTATTTATTCTTTCTCTCTGTTGCCTCACACACCCTGATGGCTTCTGAAGCTGATGCTCACTGGGCTTGGTAGAAACTCTGGTGCTATAACTTCCACACTGACAAAGCCAGTTTTCTCAGCAGAACTGAGATAGTGTGAAAAACTGGGGGGGGGAGAAAAGGAGGAGGAGGAGGAGGTGATCACCCCTAGTCCTTCTTTTCACTAGCTTTTCACACTGGTGCTCTAACTTTCACACTGACAAAGCCAGTTCTCTCAGCAGAACTGAGATAGTGTGAAAAACTGGGGGGGGAGGAAGAAAAGGAGGAGGAGGAGGAGGAGGAGGTGTGGAGGAGGAGGAGGAGGAAGAGGTGATCACCCCTAGTCCTTCTTTTCACTAGCTTTTCACTCTGGTGCTCTAATTTTCACATTGACAAAGCCAGTTCTCTCAGCAGAACTGAGATAGTGTGAAAAACTGGGGGGGGGGAGAAAAGGAGGAGGAGGTGGGGGGGGGGAGGGGGAGGGAGGGAAAAGAGGGGGGGGGGGAGAAAAGGAGGAGGAGGAGGAGGTGATCACCCCTAGTCCTTCTTTTCACTAGCTTTTCACACTGGTGCTCTAACTTTCACACTGACAAAGCCAGTTCTCTCAGCAGAACTGAGATAGTGTGAAAAACTGGGGGGGGGAAGAAAAGGAGGAGGAGGAGGAGGTGTGGAGGAGGAGGAAGAAGTGATCACCCCTAGTCCTTCTTTTCACTAGCTTTTCACTCTGGTGCTCTAACTTTCACATTGATAAAGCCAGTTCTCTCAGCAGAATTGAGATAGTGTAAAAAACTGGGGAGGAGGAGGAGGAGGAGGAGGAGGAGGAGGAGGAGGAGGAGGAGGAGATCAACCCTAGTCCTTCTTTTCACTACCTTAGACATACCCGATTTGATTCTACTTCATATGTATTATCATATTGAAATATATTACTGTCAATCATTAGAATACAAACAATTTTAAAAATCCATAGCTATATGTATTTACTTCTCTGAACATACCTTGTCCATCTTCACACATGGTTTCTAATACTATCCTGCTCTTATATATTGCTCCATATTTTCAGGGGCACAATCAGGGGTGAAATCCAGCAGGTTCTGACAGGTTCTGGAGAACCGGTAGTGGAAATTTTGACTAGTTCGGAGAACCGGTAACGGAAATTTTGAGTAGTTTGGAGAACCGGCAAATACCACCTCTGGCTGGCCCCAGAGTGGGGTGGGAATGGAGATTTTGCAATATCCTTCCCCTGAAGTGGGGTGGGAATGGAGATTTTGCAGTATCCTTCCCCTGCCACGCCCACCAAGCCACACCACGCCCACAAAGCCACGCCCACAGAACCGGTAGTAAAAAAAATTGGATTTCACCACTGGGCACAATCATACAAATGTCTTACATAGCTTTTATTCCATCAACAAACACTTTGGGAAATCCTATGTATACTCAAGATAATGGGTTTTGGTCCTGTGGATTCCAGAACAGAATTTGTTCTGCTTGTGTTTTGCTGTCATTATTTTTTTTCATCCCTGCCTCTGCCATGGAAAAGACTGACACCACCTTCTCTCAGCTTCTCTCTCCTTTCTTCTCTATTTTTTCCCCATGGAAAGAAGCTAAAGGAGAAGAAACAAAGCAAATATTCACCTGGAGCAAGGAGGAGCTCATCACTGCTCATCTGCCAAAGTCCACTACAGAAGAAGTCTTCAACGTTTGGAGTCCAGCTCTCATTTCCTGTTCTGTCCCAGCTGCCGAACCACGCAAAAACAACCCAAGCAACGTACAAACAAACCTTGTTTAATACTCTTTAAACTGCTAATGCTCTCTTAGCAGTCGTGTTGGTTAAAATCCATAAATCATAAAGTAGTCCTTTCGGTGCACCAACTGTTAATGAACGTCTTAACAGTTGGCAAGAGTCCAAGCACAAAGAATCCAAGAAGTTCAACAAATGAAGCTTAACTGATAAGAGCCACGAGAACTTACTGAAGTTGGCAGAAAGCCCAGAACTAGGAACAGGAAAAGTACTGCTGAAGGTCTACTAATGAACGTCTTAGTGGTTAGTGTGGTCATGACTTAAATAGGCGAAGGGGGTGGCCAATTAGCCCAAAGCCTTACTCCAGAGGAGACCTCCTCCTGAGTAACCATTCTTGCCTCTTGGCAGCTCTACGTGCCAGTGCATTAAGAATAGGCTCCTCCTCTTCTTCCTCGTCAGTGATGGGAGCTTCTGGAGGTTCTGAAGGCCCTGGCTGCATCTCTGCCTCTGGCACCGAGTCCCCACCAACCTCCTCACTGTCCGACTCAGGTACCAGCTGCACAGGCCGCCAGCACATCACCACAACAGCCTCTTCACTGTTGGAGTCCGCAACCAGCTGCACGGGTTGCTGGCGGGCCACAACATTTCCTGTTGTTCCTCACCAGGGGTGGGTTTCAAAAATTTTAGCAAGGGGTTCTCTGCCTGGTTCCTGGGTGGGCATGACCATGGTGGGAGTGGCCTAGTCGGCCTCCTGCACCATGGTGGGGGGGTTGCCCTCCCCGGGCTCCGGAGGCTTTCCTTGAGCCTCCGGGAGGCCGAAAACGGCCTCCCCAGGCTTCGGAGGCCCTCTGGAGGCCATTTCCAGCCTTCCCGAATTTCTGGTAGGCCCATTTTTTGCCCTCCCCAAGCCTCCGCGGGCGCCCTGCACTTACCTGCATCCAAAATGGGCCGCATGGGGACTCCTGGGAGGGGCAGGGTGGGCGGGGCCAGCCAGGAGTGGGATTTGGGGGTTCTCCAAACTGCACAGAATCTTAGCTAGAAGTTCTCCCGAACCCCTGTGAATCCCGAGCAGCCCACCCATGTTCCTCACCCATATCTGTTCACTTTCATGGAAAAGAGCATCCAGGCAAAACAGAGAAGAGGGGGGAAAGGTGAGGGAGGGGGGTTCTGTAATCATCTTTAATCTTTTTTCACTATATGATAGTGGAAGTTGACTGTGATTGTAGAGAGAAAGTAGATGACTAGAAGCTTGTGCTAATGGCATGAGAGAAGTAGAGTTTGAGAAACATGACAAGCATCTTGACAAAGAACCCAAGACATAAAGAGAATGAACCTGGCAAATTCATCTTCTCTCCAACATCTTACCCTTCCAGGACCAAGTTGGTTTTGTTCACTGTTTAAAAAAAGAAATTTACACCATGCAATGCACATTTTCACAATATATGCATCTCCATGCCTTGTTTTTCACAGTCTAACATTATCCCCACTCTGTTTTCTCTAATGTGCATTTTTTCTGCACCATTTTCACTGATATACAAATTTTATGAATACTTTTTGATTTATCAAGTCCATATTTGAATGTATAATTCTCAGAAATCCAAATTAGGTATCTCTTTATTAAACCATGAATCAAATTAAGCCTTTTCCACTTGCTACTTGAACCAGCCCTTTTACTAAGTCATTTTATGCTCTTGTCCTCCATTCTCCTCTAATATGTTAATGCTGCATAAGGGCTACCAGAGCTGGATTTCAAAACCCCAGATGCCCACTAGACGGGAATAAAAAGATTAATTAATCTGTTTGTTTGTTTCCTGTCTTTATTATTTTTATAAATAACTCAGGGCAGTGAACATATCCAACACACCTTCCTCCTCCTATTTTCCCTAAAACAACGACTCTGTGTTGTGATTTGGGTTGAGAGAGAGTGACAGGCCCAAGGTCTTCCAGTTGGCTTGAAGACTTGAACTCACAGTCTCCTTCTTTCTAACCTGGTTTGATCTAGTGATTAGCTTGATCTAACCACTAGATCGAACTGGCTCTCATGCAGAAACCTTACTCTATGCTATCACCCAGGGGTGGGTTCTGAATCCTTTTGCTGCCGGTTCGCTCAGGGGTGCGCCGTGCACGTGCGTGCGCACACGTGAGCGTGCAGCAATCAAAAAATAGATTCTGCACATGCGCAGAAGCAAAATCCAAGATGGCAGCACCCACGGAGACACCGACGGAACCGGCTCCGTGATGTCATCGCCAAGCTACTAATGGTTCTAAAGAACCAGTTAGAACCTGTAGGAACCCATGTCTGCTATCACCTGGAAATCTGTTTGCATTTTGGCAAACAGTTCAACCCTGAACTATCCAGGTTTTGTAGCTTGCATACGTACATACTGATAGAAGAGAATATTTGTAGTTCAGGGCTGAACCGTGAAGTCCTCAGTGTTTTCTGAGCTTGATTGTTTTCTTGCAGACATTTCATTACCCAACCAGGTAACAGCAATAGTGCTAAAAGGGACTGGGTTTTGCTCTCAGTTTATATACTAGTGGCTTGCCCTGTCACTCTTGATGGGAGTGTTCTTGGTGATTAATCAGTACCGTTGATTAGGTTGCTGTTTATTGTTTGATTGTTTGTCTGAGTTGGTAGTTCCTTGACTGGGCTATTGTTTACCTCTCGATTGTCAGTCTGGTGTTAATCTTGGTATTAATCTCTGCTCATTTGGGTGTTGAATGCTGGTGAGGAGGTGTTTGGGGGTTTTTTTGGTTTTTGAGTTGTCTGTTTTGAATGATGTGTAGATATTGTTTATCTCTATGTGCCTGTTGATGGCAGATTTATCTGACTGCACAATTTCTCTAGCATTTTTTGTATTGTTCTTAGGTCTAGGATGCTCATCTTTTCCCAGTTGTAACTATAGTTGAGTCTGTTGTATTGTGAAATTAAGGAGTTTTCATCATGTCTTCAGACTGTTGTTTGGTATATATAGATGCACTCTGCTAATCTCCTGCCTGTTTACTTACATACAATTGGCTAATATTGTTTCCAATGTCTTTCTCGGTGCACATTGAAATTTGTGCCCTAGCCAGATGAGATAGGAATCTTCCTGCAAAACTCCTCTGCTTCCCTTCCCCAGTTTTAGCAAATGCCTCCCTTATCAAAGTTTCCTGCGGATAATCCCTCAAGCCACTGGCAGGCTTCCTCTGAATAGAAGTCTGTTTCTCCAAAACAACTGTTAGGATTCAATACAGAAGTACAAACATTTGGGATAAGTAAGAGTTGTGTTCTGTCTTAGGTAGTCCAAAACTAATTGGATCAGGACAAAAACTAAATCCAATTGATGTTAAAATTATATTAATTACAATTAGTATGATTATACCCCAGGTTTTGAATGATCTCCCTTTGATATGGCATTAAAAATTACAATCTGATAATTTTTATAGAAGGTCTAGAAGCTACTTCCAAAGCTTTGGGGAGATGTAAGCAACTGCAAGTTGTTCAGCTCTATTGGGCCCATATAAGCACTTTCCTTTTTTCTCTCTCTTAAACAGCAGAATAGGCAATTATTTGATTTAATCTGATGTTCAGCAACCTTTCCCTATATCCTGCCCTCATCAGACTTTCAGAGCACTTCAGATCCCCCAGATCTGGGGCCATTTTTAAGTTCAGTGCAAATTCTACTAGCAAAAAATACCTTAAAAAGGATTCATTAGCCTTATATAAGGCTAAGGCTATCAGGCTAAGACTTTAGTAGAGTTCATTAATGGTAATATATCTCTCTTCAAATTTCAGAATTCACACGTCTACTTGATTCCATCCATTTTTAATTAAGAATGCTTTTTAGGAAGGATAAAACCTTCAATTGGCCTGGCTGTAATACAAATTGGGACCTCTTATGTCTCCCGACTGTAGAATTAATGCTGCATTCCCAGTGAACTGTTAAAAGCCACACAGGGCAACAAAATCTCAACAGAGCCTAAATCAAAAGCAGTTTTAACTGAAGGGACTGCCTTCTTCTCTCCTCAAATGTTCTTCTTCCGCACACAAATACATTTGCAAGTCTGTATTCACGTAATTGAAAATAAGCCCCTTGAACTCAAAGAAGATGATTCCGGTGGATTAGGCATGAATTGTAAGCATAGCCTGATCCAAGACAGATCTAGTAAGTTTGTTGGCATGACCTCCCGAGTTTAGTTAGTGTTGCGGCTATGCTTCTTGCAGATTACTCTGTTATTTGAACTCAACCCATTTGATTAATTCATGATTCGATATATTGTACAAACCAAAACATCGGTCAATTTAATAGCCATGTGAAGGCAGTCCTCAGAGTGTTGACCTTCAGTACCTGAGAAAATAAAATAATCCATAAAAATGGTTCTGCTCTTTACAATCAGAGAATATCTTGGAAAAGAAATTGATGTGCAGTAAGATATAATACCTAATCCATCAGCATTCTTACGATACCTCCTAACTGACAAATGCTTTGATGTTACAGTTTAGAGTTGCCCAATTCCACAAGATTGTGGGTGCCTTACTACTTTAAAAATAAGAAATAGTAATAAAAGAATTTAGATCATAGAGATTAGAGGAAAATACCAATAATATATTTGAAAAGCCCACATCTACGTTACCTCAAGGACTGGGAGAATAAAAGAATAACAAAATAACTGAGTTGGAAGAGAACTTGGAGGTCTTCTAGCCAAACATCCTACTCAAGCAGGAGACCCTATAGCATTTCAGAAAAATGGTCATCCAATCTCTTCTAAAAAGCCTTCAGTGATAGAGCACCCAAACTTCTGAAGCAGGGGTGGGTTCCAACTTACCTCGCTGCCGGTTCGCTCCCTCCCGCGCCGCATGGGCGCGCCTCGTGGGCACGCGCATGCGTAGTAACAAAAAATCCGGGGAAAAAACAAAGCCAAAAAAAAGATGGTGACCGCATGCACAGTGCCAGAAGTTGGCTTCTGCGCATGCTCAGAAGGAAAAATAAAAAAATAAAAATTCAAAAAAAATTCAAAAAAAAGAGGGCGGCCCCCTAAGGTGACGACATGACCCTGGGACACTGCAACTGTCAAATATGAGTCAGTTGCCGAGCATCTGAATTTCATTCACGTGTCCATAGAGATGCTGCAATGGGTAAAATTGGGGGTGGGTTCTAACTTACCTCCCCGCCGGTTCGCTCCCTCCCGCGCCGCATGGGCGCGCCTCGTGGGCACGCGCATGCGTAGTAACAAAAAATCCGGGGAAAAAACAAAGCCAAAAAAAAGATGGTGACCGCATGCACAGTGCCAGAAGTTGGCTTCTGCGCATGCTCAGAAGGAAAAATAAAAAAATAAAAATTCAAAAAAAATTCAAAAAAAATTCAAAAAAAATTCAAAAAAATTCCAAAAAAATTCCAAAAAAATTCCAAAAAAAAAGATGGCGGCCCCCACGGACCAGCACTGACCGATCCGGTTCAGTGGTGTCATTGTGACATCACCAGCGGGCCACTACCGGTTCAGGAGAACCGGTTCGAACCGGGAGGAACCCACCTCTGTTCTGAAGGCAAGTAATTGCACTGATTAATTGTTCTAACTGTCAGGAAATTTCTCCATAGTTCTAAGTTGGTTCTCTACTTCATTACTTTCCAAATATTGCTCTCTTTTTTTGTTCTACCTTCAGGTGCTTTGGAGAATAGGTTGATCCCATCTTCTTTGTGGCAGCCCCTTAGATATTAGAATACTGTTATCATGTCACCTCTAGTCCTTCTCTTCATTAAACTAGATGTACCCAATTCCTGCAACCGTTCTTCATATGTTTTAGCCTCTGTGATCATCTCAGTGATTTGCTGGACACCAGGGTGGGAGCCATGCAGACTTTTGAGGGGATACTATTCCAGAATGCAGGTGCTGTGACAAAAAAAGGATGTTTCCTAGAACCTGCTAGATAAACTTAAAAAAATAAAAATAAAGGTGATCTGGAGCACTTCTACACTGCCCAATCATAAAGGATGGGCAGAAACTAGGTGGCTCTCTAATAGGGACTATGCTAGGAGGGGTTTATAGATGGTAGAAAACACATTGAATTGCACAGGCAAGCCAAATGGGAATCAGTGTAGCTTATGGAGCAGTTGTATCACTTAGGCATCCCAGGGCATACTTATTAGTACCTGTATCTCTACTGCTGCATTTTGGATGCATTTTGGATCTGTGCTGTTGCATTTTGGATGACTGGTATATTTTGAATGGTCTTCAAAGGCAGCCCTATCTGCAGTGCATTGTAATCATCCATTCATGACTAGGACATGAAAGGCCATCTGGAGGACCTTATTACTGTATCTAGAACAGAGGCACTGGATGAATCAGTAAGAAGGCCCTATTGGGTCTTTGAGAAGGAACTGTGAGTCCAAGAACACCAATTGGGGGAACAAGAAATAGAATCTCCCCAAGACTAGATAGCTCAAAAATTCATAGTCGCTCGATGTTGTCAGTCTTGTCTGTTTCTGCCCATCCAAATCCACATAGCCTTCAAACACTGGGACAGAGCATGAAGAGTAACAATTGAACAATCTTGGGTCAAGAAGTCATCGTCATCATTAGCTATTTAATCATGTCCAACCCTCAGCCACTCTATGGATCAGCACTCTCCATTCCGCTCTGTCTCATACTGCCTCCTTCAGATCCACCATGGTCATCCTTTTAAGAAGAAATTGGACATCCATTTGTCTGAAATGGTATAGAGCTTCCTGCTTGATCAGGGGGTTGGACTAGAAGACCTCCCAAGGTCCCTTCCAACTCTGTTACTCTGTTATTCTGCTATTCTGTTTGTCCCAGTGTCATCCTTTATAACCAACTGATATTAGGGTGGCCTCTTCTCCTTTTTCTGCTGATCGCTCCCAGCATGCTTGACTTTTTGAGTGAGTCAACTCACATGACATGTCCAAAGTATGATATCCTTTGTTTGGCAATCTTGGCTTCAAGTGATATTTTTGGTGAGGTTTGGTCTAGGATTTCTTTGTGATTTTTGCAGTCCATTAGATGCATAACAGTCATCTCCAACACCATAATTCAAAGGCATCCACCCTTCTCCTAACTTTTTCAGATTCCAAGTTTCACAGCTAGAAGTAGCAGTTGGAAAAATTATTATGGTGACTAATTTGCATTTGGTTGGGAGGCTGATATCTTTTACTCTTCCAGGTGTTATTCATGCCAGACAATGCAGTACGAGAAGCACATCCTGATAATATCATATCCAATGGATGTCCTCACCCATTGTAAAGATTCCTGGATTATGTATGTGAACACATAAAGCATATTTAGAATACACTCATACTTTGAACTGGGATGATTTCCACCTCTATATGCAAAGATTCATCTATTAGGCTATGAGAGCATTTCTACCCAATCAAACTACTTTTATACCTGCATTTTGTAAATGATAGATGAGAATTGGTCAGCAAAAAAGGTCTCAAAAGTCTCCATTCTATAATCAGCCAACTTCATAGTTTCGTCTATCAAAAGACTGAGTAACAGATCAAAGTGCAACAGTCTAGGGAAAAAAGTGATGTCCACTTTACTGAAGCAATGTCAAAGAGGTAATGTCAAAGGCAATCTCATTTTCAATAACTTTTTTTTTTTGCTGGGAAAAGCAAAATTAAGTGGTGGCACATGTGTGCACCCATGTGCGTGCGCACACAAACATACATATCTGGGAGCAGCATTTGAAATAGGCGCACATGCCAAGGAAAAGATATTACTGTTTTAATAATTTAAAAATAAATCAAGATCCTTGGCACGCAGTCTTTCCTGTTTCAAAGCACCTCATTCAAAGGATTTGCACAGCCCTACAATATGGTATTTTAAAGGCTTTAATGAAGTTTTTGTGTTGGCAGCTATGTTTTGGGGAGATAGATGGATAGATAGACTGAAATTATTCTTTTTTTAGGAGTGGGAGAAACCAACCACTTTTATTTTCTTGGTTTCATGGTTGCTTGATTTCATACAGTAAACAGCGCCATATTTTTTTTCTCTTTACATGTTTTACCCTGAAGCAACAGAGCATTACATTAATTGACTTGTCGTATTATTTCTATAAGCTATGTCCAAGATGAAATGCTTAGCTATGGCTGCTTGTTTCTTTGGTGCCGGGGCGGGGGAGGGGGAGGGGATTTTTGGATTATTAAAGGAAAAACTTGAAGGCTTGAGTTGTTCTGAAGTTTTCCACAGCTCACTGAATCATTTTATGCACCACTGAAGATTTCCCTACATTTGGAATTGCTACAAACTGCATTCCCCACCCCCTCCCCATCATATTGTAATTTAATTCACACTTTATAGCATGATAAGGAAACACTTAGACTCATGTGCACGGTAGAAGGGTATTTCAAATGCCAGGAAAGGGTCAAGTACTCACTAAATATCACCATTTCTCTGACCTTGGAATATGCATAGGAAGTCTTACTTAAAAAGGATACTGAGTTTTTCTAAACAAGGAAGGGGAGAAGGAAAGAGAGAAGAAAAAGACTGATTCAATCTCAATTAATTGTGTGTGCATGTTTGACTGACTGACTGACTGGCTGATTGACTGTCTCTCTGTCTATCTGAAAGGTTATGGCTCATCTGCATGGACCACATGTCCCAGTTCTAACAAAAACTCAGTTCAGAAAGATTGTGTTTTGCAGGGCTTCAGACTCATTGCTTGACCTCTCAGGTGTGCAGGTGGGAGTTAAGGTCTGAAAAAGATGAAAGTATATATTTGATCTGTCCTGCTTTTCTAAAGCATTCAGCTCTCAGACTCCCTCAGGTTCCCATTTTTTCCACCAAAACAAAGAGGAGGAATCCTAGGTTGGGGGGTTGGGGGAAATGGAATAAGAGCAAAAAGTTCATCCTACCACCCAATGCACTGCTTGGAGATACAGAGCTTTGGAGATATCTGACCTTCCAGCACTTTGCCTCCCAACAATTCTTTATTTATTTGTCAAATTTTGAAACCATCCATCTCCCTCAAAGAGGGGCACTGCGTAATATATGATTAAAACATTAAAAATGTTTTTAAAAAAACAACCCAGTATATAACAGTTAAAATTTAGAAAGAGGCAAGGATGATTAAAAAATAAGAGGGCGGGGGAGGGCTTTCAGGCCACTTACTAGTCCCCATGGCTGCATGCTCCCATGTGAGCACTAAGCAAGATAGCAGAGCCATATTTTCATACTTTTCCAGAAGGCTAGGAGAGGGGGGCCCATCTCACCTCTGGGGGGGGATAATATTCCACAGAATGAGGGCAACAGCAGAATACTCTCTCTTCCTGAACCCCACCACTCGGAATTCTTTCACTGATGGTATCTACAATATACCTTCCCAACAATTATGATATTTTGTCCTTGTTTCTATGACTTCAGTCTCCAAAGTGTATGCAACTATAATTTTATAGATTTTTTGCAATCTTAAAATTTTTATTTTAAAATATATCTAAATAATTGCCCTCAAAATATTGTCTTTAATATATACCCTCTTTCAAGAATTCCTACAAACAGAAAGTTATGGACTCAATGTGTTTCTGGAACTTTATCAGTTTGTTACATCTGTTTGTTACAGGAGCCGTGGTGGCTCAGTGGTTAGAGTGCAGCACTGCAGGCTACTTCAGCTGACTGCTAGCTGCAGTTCGGCGGTTCAAATCTCATCGGCTCAAGGTTGACTCAGCCTTCCATCCTTCCGAGGTCAGTAAAATGAGGACCCAGATTGTTGGGGGCAATATGCTGACTCTGTGAACCGCTTAGAGAGGGCTGTAAAGCACTATGAAGCGGTATATAAGTCTAAGTGCTATTGCTATTGCTATTGCTACATCTGTAGGGGACAATCAGGAGGAGGTGGGAGGGTGATCGGTTTTCAGAACCATCTACAAAATGAAATTGTCTATGTAACACAAACAGATTAACCATCCTGTGTGCTGTTGATGTGAGTTACATATTTTATCATCACAGTCACTTACCTGTATTTCTTCATACTATGACCCCAATCTCTTTATGGTTCAACATTATTTTACTTTGCAACCATCAAGAACTATTTAAACAGAGGAGGAACATCTGGTGAGCTGAAAATGTTAAAAGGCCACAGACTGAGAATGATACTGTAATTTTTTTTCCCTCTGAATATGAAAATGTATCATAAATTATACCTTCTAACTACTTGGAAAGATAAGTGCGACAATGCCATCTCATGGCCAAGGTCAAATTTTATGTGGAAATACTTCCAAATGGAACTTGGAAGTAAAATAGTTTCTTACTTTTCAGAAGACAGAAACCAACTGAAACACAGCACAGGAACCCTCATAGCAGTCCTATCCTCTAAAATCCTAACTTTCCCGCCTTGATCAGCAAGATCTAAAAATAACTTTTGCTTATGATCACTGGAAGCCAAGCAGAACCTTCAGGAATCCTGCTTGTCTATACTGTTCCTTACTATGATCCCATCTCATATATATATAATCTTGTCAGTCCTGAAGGAAAAGTGCTGGATTATTCCTGAATATTGCACATTTGTTCTTTGAATGTTTGAGAAGCAGTATTAAAAATAAATTCTTAACGTACCTACTTTATGCAGTGATGATAATGATGACAATGTTATTCATTCAGTCATATCCAACTCTTGGCAATTCTATGGTACAGGTCTCTCCACATCTTCCAATCTTGCATTGCTTCTGTTTGGTGTCAGCTTTGATGGTGTCCAGCCACCGGGTTCTTTCGCGGCCTGGTTTTCTTACTTTATGAGTTATGAACAAGAAAAATCATTTTCTCCATAGTCTTCAGCAATGTAACCTCCTGCCTTGAGAACCAGGTGGTATCTACATCAGTGGATTTTTGCTAATAAGTCCAGAACAGCTTACACTCCATAGGCCATGTACGTTTTCCATAAAGATGTTACTTGCTGGTTCTGCTGCTTTCATTAGATCATTTAATCATTGTGATTGTGTTTTGCTTTGCTTTTCAAAAGGTCTGAATTCTGTATTCTGTTCACTGGTATTGAATGGTACATATGCACCAGAAAGGCAGAATACAGCAATATTTTATAGAAAGAAGTGGAAAAAAATTGCACTACCCAAAAGTGAAGATTTCCCCCCAAAATTAATATTGTCATCTTGGGAGTCTCTACAGAGCCTCAAAATGGAGCTGGCTGCTTACCTTAATTTTACATAGGAAAAATCATAGAAGAAGAAATTAGTGCCACTGAATGGAAATCAAACAGCAGCTGGAAGTCTACAGGGGCTGAAAGATACATTTGTAATAGTTTAACTGAAATTCTCATTGTCCTTTAGCATTGTTTTGGCTTAGTTTCACAACCTCTAATGGGCCCTGGTTGCTCATCCTTGTGTTAGAGAATTGGCACACTTGGTTGCAAACCCCTATAATTGCCTCTATCCAGATTCTACCTGACAGCATTTAATACTTTAGTTATAGGATTTACTTCCAAATACATTTCCAAAGAACTAAAGCTATTAAATTTCACATCTTAAAAATCCAAAATTGTAATGCCAAATTAAAATTGCAATTACAACCTTTTGGAGATTGTAAAATTATTTTAAAGTTTATTTCAGCAGATTTTTAAAATCTTTTTTGTACTTTGGTTTATGAGAACTAGGAGTTTCAACAGAGAATCAATTCAGGGGCAAAATAATAGTGAAACCACAGGACACAATTTTATGTCTGAAAAAATGTAAGTGGCAGATTTCTTTCAATCTGACCATTTACTTGCTCTCTTTATTTTTGTTGGGAGACTTAACTCATCCTTTTATTTATAGCACTTGAAAAAAGATATCCAGATTTGTTTTGAGCTATGAAGGATTTCAGCTATGCCTGCCTAGCTGCTATCCATAGACCCTGCCAGCTCAAGGGTGTTGGGAAACGTTCAGAAAAACGATGAACTTGTTTGAGGGGGCAATGTTTTTCATTTCAAAGCAAAGCAAAACAAAACATCCCTTGGTCTCAAGGTATTAGGGATAATAAAGATCTATGGCCATGCTTACTTTAATAAAGCTCACGTAGACAGATTGCCCTGTTGGATTTACTTTTCTCTTTTCATATATTGACGGAGCTTTGTGATTTGAAAGATACCAGATGATCGATGAAGTAATCTAGCTCTTTCAAGTCCTATCTAGAAGTTCCAGTTTTATTATTAGTATATACATAACAATGTGGAGTCCCAGCTGCTAGTTTTTTAGCTGGTGTTAGCCTTCATATGCACCAAGTGCTTCTCAAGAACCTAGGACGCCATAATGTATCAGCTAGTATATGTGTGGATCCAAGCAGAGTGGCCTTCTGCAATTGAGTGATGGAAATGTGGCCAATGCGCAGATTTTCTAAGTGCCATCCAAGATTTTGGGGGGTATGACACCCAATGTGCTGATAACCTCTGGAACCACCATAGTTGGTTTATGCCTCTTCAATTTCCACTTCAATTTTCAGATCTTGATACTTGTGTTCTTCTCCAGTTCTTGGTCTTCTATTTACTAACTTTTGGTATTACCACATCAATTATCCACATTTTCTTTCAACCACAGTTAAATCTGGTGTGTTGTGAGCCAAGGTTTTATGGGTTTATATTCAGAAATCCCACAATATTTTAACTTGCTCATTTTCTACTACTTTTTGAACTATACGTTCCCACCATTTTTACTAGCACATGATAATTTTTTCAGATGTTCCAGTGAATCATTTTGGTGATGTGTTGTTGCTTATAATCAGTTTGTGCAAACCTTTTGCATGAGCTGAGTATATGATCCACTGTTTCTTCTGCCTCTTTTCACAATCTGCACTTCAAATAATTCAACGATTTTTTCAGTTCTGGCATTACCTAAAATAGTTGCTCTTGAACAGCCAAAATCAAACCTTCAATATCTTTTTTTTTTTTAATCTTCCAATTGTAAGACACTGCCGGGTTTTATCTTTATCCACTTTCTCCTCAACCTTTTGTAAATATTGACCATGCAATGCTTTTCCTTGCCAGCATTCTGTCCTTGCTTTTATTATATTATTTTGATATTCATGTTTTGTTTCCTGCACATTCAGTAAATTCCAATTATTAACTTGCATCAATGCTTGTTTTTGGCTTGTTCTTTACTAATCACATTTTTTTTGTTTTGTATTCTTGATGTTAGCCAACTGTAAAATGCCCAATTATACTTGTAGGGTTCATCCTGATGGCTCCTGATGGTTTGGCCATTCAGCATTTCAATTCCATTACTGTTTGTGATCCCCTCCCCCCCCCCCGATTTATTGCTACTATAGCTTTTTCTTTAGGCCAAATCACATTGCTATATTTGTACTACAAATTTTTATGGTATTTGCTAGTGTCTGGATTTCAATTTTCTATCTGGAACATTACCATTTTTTGTTCTGTTTCCTGATTGCCCCCCCCCCAAAAAACCCCAAGTGATAATCATATTGCACCTGGTTTGCCAGCTAGTTTCAGCAGAGTGCTTGACAACCTCAAGTAGCCTAGAGTTACTTCTGACTACTTTGAGCAGACAATTAAGCCTAGTGATTAAAACGAGCAGATTGAAGGAATTGTAATGCTGAACATTCTAATTCTTGAGGACACTAAAATCTACCTGGTGCTGAGCATGAACTAAGATGCTAGATATATCTGGCTGTGAGCTATTCTCAGATCCTGTTCTCTCAAATGCAATCTTCAGGTAGCATCGTGCTTGCTAATGGGCTAACATGCTTGATTGGTTTGAGAATAAGTTTGGTATTTATAAGACTTTTCAGTAAAGTATTAAAGAAATGAACTTGTCTAGCTCACAATCTTGAGTAATGTGCATTGAATGGCGCTAAGAAAAGAGAAGGGGCACAGCAACCATCTGAACAGGTGACTGCAACTGCAACATGCTTTAAATGACTGATTTACTTAAACAATAAATGATTGCTCATTTTGCTAGAGCAACTTTGAGCAGCCAACAATAAATTAAAAACAAAAACAAAAACACAATAAATTTAAAAAGGAATTACAATTATCACTATACATCCAACCAACCAACCAACCAACCAACCAACCAACCAACCAACCAACGAAGTTCACCTAAAACTCCCTCCATCTCAAGTGGCTAAAGAAATAATCAGATTTTTAATGCATTATGTAAGGACAACAGGGACAAGACCACCTGGATCACTGAGAAGATGACATTCCACAGAACAGGTGCCTCAAAAGAAAAGGCTGATATCTTGGGTTCCACAACAGGGCATTTATTATACAGAATGGAAGGAATTCAGAGAATGTTCACCTTATTGGTCCTGGTGGGATGACAGAAACAATCAAAGACAGGCAATCCCAACAATATCACAAACCATGCTCCAAAAAGTTTGATGGGACCAGAACCTAAGCTACATTTGAATAATATTAGTTTAAATATAATAAATGTTTCAGTATAATAGAGTTGGAAATGACCATGGAGATTTTCTAGTCCAATCCCTGCTCGACCAGGAGACCCTATACCATTCTGGACAAATGGCTGTCCAGTCTCTTCTTGAAAACCTCCAGTGATGGAGTACCCACAACTATCAGAGGTAAGCTGTTCCACTGATTAATTGTTCTCACTGTCAGGAAATTTCTCCTTAGTTCTAGGTTAATGATCTTCCGCCTGTTCTGGTCCTGCCCTCAGCTGCTTTGGAGAATAAGTCAACCCCCTCTTCTCTGTGACAGCCGCACAAGTCCTTGGAAGACTGCTATCAAGTCACTCCCAGTCCTTCTCTTTGTTAGACTAGACGTACCAGGTTTCTGCAACCATTCATTATGCTTTATTCTCTTTGGCTTTAAATGTAATTTAAATTCAGTGCATACAATGTTTCAAAATAACATAATCCTCTCACCATGTTGTCCTGCATAATTATGATTAAAAAGTTTTCTTTTTTTTTACTGAAGTAGTATATTTCTACATTCTGTTACAAATGAACATATTTACTTCTGTTGTCCAGATTTGGCCTTGCTTCCCCAGAATTATTTTTCTCTTTATAATAACAGTCAAGAAAACTCCACATTTTAAAAAAAAGAATTTTACACTCCTTAACTCGTTGTTTGAAAGCTGAAAAACAGGGGTGGGATTCTACCGGTTCGGACCGGTTCCCCCTATATAAAAACATACACAAGAACATTTTCAATGCTTTATAACAGAGGTCATCAAACTTGGCAACTTTAAGACTTGTGGACTTCAACTCCCAGAATTCTCCAGCCAGCATAGCTGGCTGGAGAA
>QLTV01001177.1:1217572-1229721 GCA_003457575.1 Thermophis baileyi | reverse complement strand
ACCCAGCAGCAGTTCAGGGGTTCCCTCCCCCCCCCCAGGGTACAGAGAGAGACAGAGACAGAAAGACAGAGAGGGACAGAGAGACAGAGACAGAAACAGAGAGAGACAGACAGACACAGAGAGAGACAGAGAGAGACAGAGAGAGAGAGAGAGAGAGAGAGAGAGAGTCAAAGAGACAGAGAGATAGAGACAGAGACAGAGACAGAGACAGAGACAGAGACAGAGAGAGACAGAGACAGTGACAGAGTGAGTCAAAGAGACAGAGAGACAGAGACAGAGACAGAGACAGAGAGAGACAGACAGACACAGAGAGAGACAGAGAGAGACAGAGAGAGAGACAGAGACAGAGACAGAATTCATACACACACACATATACATATGCATATATACACATATACACACAGATAGATGATAGATACCATATAGATAGATAGATAGATAGATAGATAGATAGATAGATAGATAGATAGATAGATAGAAGATAGATAGATAGATAGATAGATAGATAGATAGATAGATAGATAGATAGATAGATAGATAGATAGATAGATAGACAGACAGACAGACAGACAGACAGACAGACAGACAGATATAGATAGATGACAGATAGAGTTCATGCATTGCTATCCAACAAAAAAAGTGTTATTATTTTTAAATTTCAAAATCTGTCCAATTTCAAATAAGTATTTATTTGATAACATATACTGATTTTTACTTTGTTTTGTTTTTATGTCCTCAGCTTGTGTTTGCCTTTCCTCTGCAGGCCTGACTTTTCTTTTAGGACGTTTGAACTAATTATCTCTCTCAGTTGTAAAACAATCTGCATTCTCTTTTAATATGTCCTCTTTTATTACAGTAATGACAGATCACATTTCTCCCTTTTATCTTGTTTAGTGAATTCCCTTTGGTTTCATGGTTCAAAGCAGGCTGGTATGCTTCCAGACTGACAGTTACATTCTCAAGGGAATTTTCAGCATGAAGTTTGATTAACTCTACTATGTTTAATTTTCTAGCAAAATACACAATAGTAATAATAATTCGTTGTTTAAATAATCAGAAAGGTTCACACTATTGTTAATGTCTCCTGAAAGGAGAAATATTCTAGCACATGTTCCATTAAACTTCTATTACTAATAAATTCAGATATATGAGTATTCTGAACATTAAAAATTATTGTTCAACTCTGAGCATACATATGTCTGGATTAACTTGTTCCTGAAACACAATCTTGAGTTAATTTGCAATTAGTAGAATGCAACCTCAGAATTATTTTAGATTAAGCGGGGATCATCTGTGCCCCCAGTTTATGTATTTATCTGGCCCAGATAAACCCCCAAATGGCCTCAACAACTCTCAGAGACCTAATAACCAACCTTCAGAGTGCTAATGACCAGATAACTGCAAGGAATATAAATCCTTTCATTCCCCACCATTCAGTCAGAACTGAAGAAGCTTCTTGGATGAATAATGAAACGTTTTCAAGGAAAAAACCAAGGAAGTCCAGTTGCCTTTTGAAAAAGCACTTTTGATAGAACCATGACCTGGATGACTGAGAATCTCCATAGGCAGATATCTTCTTTGGTGTCATATTGACCAGGTGTTGCAAATTGATCTACCTGTATAACTCTTCAATATCTTCCTCTGTATCTGAATCCAAGCATGGACCACATCACTACAACACTGAAACATTTGCCTTGGACTCAAATGTAGGTCATCCTGTCATTTTTCAGGTGATATTCAAGTGCTGACTTTAGCATTCCTCTGTTAATAATGATGATTTCTCCATTTATTCTATGATTCCTGTCCACAGTAATAGAGCTGATGATCCTTTCATGAGAAATGACCTATTCCAGTCTGTTTCAATTTGCTGATTCCCAGAATGTCCGTGTTGAATCTTGACATTTCTGCTCTGATAATATCAAATTTCCCTTGGTTCATGGCTCTGACAATCTACTTACCAGCATTATATGCATGTGTAATTGTGTGTTTGTGTGTGTGTGTGTATCTGCCTATCATGTCTATATCTATCTTTTTATCTGTCTATCTGTCTATTTATCTATCTATCTATCTATCTATCTATCTATCTCTCTATCTTCTACCCCGTTTTCTACCCTCTTTCCCTACCCGTCTCTCTTCCATCTATCTATCTATCTATCTATCTATCTATCTATCTATCTATCTCTCTCTCTATCTATCTATATCTATCTATCTATCTATATCTATATCATAAAACAGGTGTGGGTATGTCAAGTGAGGGTCTTGTGATGGGTCAGTGTGAGTCATCAGTGAGTCTTGTGATGGGTCTTGTGATGTGATAAGGAGATTACATCAGATTAGCATCATCGGGAGGTGAACTGCTGCTGTGGGGGAGTTGCATGGGTTGGTTGAGGGTCAGTGCTGTCTCTGGTTGGCTGTGCAGTTGATTTGAATCACGAGGGGTTCGGAGGCTGGTTGTAGGTCAATGTGTCTGTTGATAGAATTGCTTGTGGAATGCCAGGCTTTGATGAACTCATGAGCATGGTGGGTGGTAGCATGACCAATGATTTTTGTGTTGCTCCAATCGCACTGGTGCTGTTTGGTGTCGGGTGGGTAGAGATTAAGGATTTGAGATCGTGGTGTTTGATTGCCAGCCGGTGTTCGTGGATTCTGGTTTTTAATTGACATGATGTAGAATTGGTTGCAATGATTATACAGTTGATTTTCATTTTGACCCATCACAAGACCCTCACTTGACACACCCACACCTGAAGCCCTTATAAACAGAAGAACACTGACACTGACATCCCCTAAACTCCACTGAAGATGTTACCTAGCCTGGTAACGAAATGTTCAGAAACCAACCCACAAGCTCAGAGAACAAACCTTCATCCTCATCCTGAGCTACAAATATTCATATATATTGGGTATACCAGGTGACTCGACAGAAAAAGCATATAATCCCTCCCCTGGTTCAGCTGATGTAGGGAGGAGAGCCTGTGGCTTAGAGGGTAAAGCAATTGCCTGACAAGGCAAGCAGCCCAGGTTCAAATCCCATAAGCTGATGAGAGCTAAATAGCTTGAAATAGATCTATACTAGTCTCCCTTTCTTTCTTTATCAGTAATATATATATATATATATATATGAATATATATGATATTCGCTTATATATCTGCATGAGTATGAAGATTGTTCACATTCATGTGTGCAGCTTCCACTTACAAACTTACAAACTTTTTATCCATAGACATTTTCTCGTAGTTCTCCACTAGATCAGTGATAATACATGTAGAAAAATGTATTATTCTACTGTTCAACCTGGAATTTCTTTCCCATTTTACAGTTTCCTGGTTAGAGTGCCTATATTGTTGGAAGTATGTGAATGAGGAGGGAGGGAAGGAAGGAAGGAAGGAAGGAAGGAAGGAAGGAAGGAAGGAAGGAAGGAAGGAAGGAAGGAAGGAAGGAAGGAAGGACATCCAACCTCTACCTCACCCATACCAAAGAGCAACACTATCAACAACATAGCAATTCTTACTGTATATGTGGGAGGGTGGTTAGAGAAAGCCATCTCTTATATAATTCCTGAAGACTTTCTGAAATTGCCAGCTCTTGTTGGCCTATATATATAAATAATAGAAGAATGATAGATAAATAGTAAGAAAGAAAATAAATAGATAGAAAGACAGACAGACAGACAGACAGGATAGATAGACAAGATAGATAGATAGATGGATGGATGGATGGATGGATGGATGGATGGATGGATGGATGGATGGATGGATGGATGGATGGAGGGAAGAAGGGAGGGAAGGAAGGAAGATTCAAAGAAGATGGATGGGTGGGTGGATGGATGGAGGGGGGGAAGGAAGGAAGGAAGGAAGGAAGATTCAAAGGAGGGAGAGAGGAAGATACATTCTACACCAGAATCACTATGTGGAGTTGGGCAGCTATTTATTTATTTAATTAATTATTTAATTAATTAATTATTTATTATCTATCTATCTATTTATTTTGTCAAGTACGTATTTGATAATATACATAAGTATAACATTATTTGAATACATAAGAAGGGTACAAATAAAAGGGAACATTTGGACAGGGATGGTAGGCATGCTGGTGCACTTATGCACACCCCTTACTGACCTCTTAGGAATGGGGTGAGGTCAACAGTAGACAGTAAGGTTGAAGTTTTGGGGATTTGGGGAGGAAACCACAGAGTCAGGTAGTTTAATAAATAAATAAAATCTGCAGTCATTTGTTTAATCAATAAAATTTGCAGTACATGAATATGACCTAGGCACAAGTCTTAATATCTCTTGAGGCCAAATTAGCTGCAATCATAGCAAGAGATCAAACACAATTGTTAATGGTAATTATGTTATTGTCCCTCTAAACAGATCAATCATCCCATGCTGAGTTTTGCCTCAGAGTAGAGTAGTCCAAATGAAATGGTAGTAGCTATTGCCTCTGCCCCGGGTACAATATTATTTGTCCCCACTGTTAGCTAGCTGATTCTGTCAAACTATTTTAAACTTTCTCCCAAGGAAACGTATGTGACTTATTTGAAAATAAGTGAAGTTAACTACAGAAACAATTTTATAGGCAACAGACAGGTTGTCATTTGACAGGGAAATTATTTGCATGCTTATTTCTTCACCTGCCTGCAGGAAATTCCCTGCTCCCTATGGCTACCTAGCAAGTAAGTTAAATATAAGGCTCTCCCATTGTTAATATTAAATATATATTAATGATGCAATCTTGCTTGCAGCTATTTGTGCATAAATCCACCTGAAGTCTATGGGGCTTACTTCTGCATAACTGATATTAGATTAGTTGAAACCACTGTTTGTTGAAATGGCAAAATAAATGTGTTCCGTATTGGAGAAAGCCTTGCATATTATAAAACAATAAAATGATGGATACTCCTACTATTAATACTAATGATAACAAGGAGATTTGTTTGTGTATTTAGAACAAAATAATCACTTTGCAGGAAGAGAAGTAGAGTTGTGCATCAAGTGATATATGAATAAAACAAAAGGAGTCTTCATAGCTGGAAATATGTATCTTTAATAACTATCAACCCAGGTTCCCAGGAGATTATAATATATTATTGCTTTCACTGATTCATATATTAATAGCATTTTGCATTTAGCTAATACAAAATTGATAATACAAAGGGCTGGTTTTTTTTTTAATTATAGCTGTTTCAGCAGATAATCAACTCATGTTTTTGGTATGAAATTTAGAAACTTTAGAGATGCATCAGATATCGAAACAAATAAATTAGCTATTGAAAACTCAAAACAAGATCACGTGAAGTGTTAATACCACTTTATAATGTCTTGGTAAGGCCACACTTGGAATACTGCATCCAGTTTTGATCGCCACGATGTAAAAAAGATGTTGAGACTCTAGAAAGAGTGCAGAGAAGAGCAACAAAGATGATTAGGGGACAGGAGCAGGGGTGGGTTCCTCCCGGTTTGGACTGGTTCTCCTGAACCGGTAGCAGCCCGCTGGTGATGTCACGATGATGTCACCGAACCAGATTGGTCAGTGCCGTTCCATGGGGGCCCCCGTCTTTTTTTAAAAAAAATTTTTGAATTTTTTTTTATTTTTTTTTATTTTATTTTTATTTTCCTTCTGAGCATGCGCAGAAGCCGACTTCCGGCACTATGCATGCGGTCGCCATCTTTTTTTCGGCTTTGGGTTGTTGTTGTTGGGTTGTTGTTTTTTGCTACTGCGCATGCGCGCGCACGCAAAGCACGCACGTGCGAGGGAGCGAACTGGCAGCGAGGTAAGTTGGAACCCACCCCTGGATTGGAGGCTGAAACATATGAAGAACGGTTGCAGGAACTGGGTATGTCTAGTTTAATGAAAAGAAGGACTAGGGGAGACATGATAGCAGTGTTCCAATATCTCAGGGGCTGCCACAAAGAAGAGGGAGTCAAACTATTCTCCAAAGCACCTGAGGGTAGAACAAGAAGCAATGGGTGGAAACTAATCAAGGAGAGAAGCAACTTAGAACTAAGGAGAAATTTCCTGACAGTTAGAACAATTAATCAGTGGAACAACTTGCCTCCAGAAGTTGTAAATGCTCCAACACTGGAACTTTTAAAGAAGATATTGGATAACCATTTGTCTGAAGTGGTGTAGGGTTTCCTGCCTAAGCAGGGTGTTGGACTAGAAGACCTCCAAGGTCCCTTCCAACTCTGTTATTTTGTTATTCTGTTTTAAAATCTGCATTAAAATAAAATAAAAGGTCAATTCAAAGTAACAAAACGTGTGCATAGCTTTTAATTTCCCATGGGTCCGTGTGTTAACCCAATTTTAAAAAGAGAGTGGGAAATGGCCCTCCCGGTTTAGACTGGTTCTCCTGAACGGGTAGCAGCCCGCTGGTGATGTCACGATGATGTCACCGAACCAGATTGGTCAGTGCCGTTCCATGGGGGCCACCATCTTTTTTTAAAAAAAATTTTTGAATTTTTTTTTATTTTTTTTTATTTTATTTTTATTTTCCTTCTGAGCATGCGCAGAAGCCGACTTCCGGCACTATGCATGCGGTCGCCATCTTTTTTTCGGCTTTGGGTTGTTGTTGTTGGGTTGTTGTTTTTTGCTACTGCGCATGCGCGCGCACGCAAAGCACGCACGTGCGAGGGAGCGAACTGGCAGCGAGGTAAGTTGGAACCCACCCCTGGATTGGAGGCTGAAACATATGAAGAACGGTTGCAGGAACTGGGTATGTCTATTTTAATGAAGAGAAGGACCAGGGGAGACATGATAGCAGTCTTCCAATATATGAGGGGCTGCCACAGAGAGGAGGGGGGTTGTTGGACTAGAAGACCTCCAAGGTCCCTTCCAACTCTGTTATTTTGTTATTCTGTTTTAAAATCTGCATTAAAATAAAATAAAAGGTCAATTCAAAGTAACAAAACGTGTGCATAGCTTTTAATTTCCCATGGGTCCGTGTGTTAACCCAATTTTAAAAAGAGAGTGGGAAATGGCTAAAATTACAGCCGGGGGCTTTCATTCAGTAGCAAAAAAAAAAAAAAATTGGGTTGAGTTCTGAACTCTCAAATTAAGTTTTATCAGGAGCTAAGATGGTTCCAAGTTGCATCTAAGAAAGAAACAGTTCTTGATTCACTGTTTTAGAAAAAAAAAATCTAAAATACCTCCATAAAAATTGGTAGACAGACAAGAAAAGATGAACCATTTTATTTTAATAAAGATGTAAATCATATTAGCTGTTGCACTTAATAAAAGCCAGCTACAATATTATAGAATAATGTTCAGCAGAAAGCTTGTTCCAATATGTGATGAATAGATCAAGCCCGCTCTAGAGTTTATTTTTTATTTTTATTTTATTTAAGTTGCCTCTCTCAAATTCATGAGTTTGCCTAGTTAACCATAATTAAATCAGGATAAAAACATAAAACAATAAAGAAATTACAGCATGTACAGTATCACATTCACAGCCAAGAAAAAACCCCACACACAACAGAAACCAACACAGCCATTGCACAGCTTCAGATCCATACCTGGATCTTTTGGCCCAGTGACAGAACCTTATCTTTAAAGCCTTCCAAATGACCAACAGGGTTGGGGCCAGTCTAATCTCCGGGGAAATAATGTTACAAAAGATGACCATCATGACAAAAAGGCCCTCTTCCTGGACCTCATCAGATGGCACCCTCAAGAGAGAGAACCTAGATCATGTTCTTCCTGTTGGACCTGATGGGATGAGTAGTGATTGTGGAGAAGCGGTCCCTCAAATAATCCAGTTTTCCATGCCATCATTTAAACATAACAGATGGGAGATGTAAATATGAGGACTGGATAATCTAATTTTAAGTGATTTTAAATTTAAATGAAATAAAGTTTAGACTTTGTCCCAAGTCTGTTCTCTTCTTTGCCATAAATCCACCTACTTTTTGAAGTATACCTTCCTGATGTGTCTTTGTATGTCCTTCAACTGGAAAAGAGTTGCACATTACTGGCGTATCATATCATAAATTCATACCATAGCGTATAATAAATTCTCTGACACATTCTAAACAAGTAAAGGATTAAATTTGATTTTCATCTATCTGTCACCCAGGCCTCTGACCCATTCTTGTCTAATTCTAACTGCATAATGTTTTTATCAGCTCCAGTGGTTCCAATGATATCTATTTGGGTTCACCCATCAACACAAAAAGAAATTCCCTCTCATAGTATTTGTATTGTAGGTTTCCTTTGGATCCTGGGAGACATACAGCTTATCATATAAGATGTATGAGTATAAACTAATTTAGTGTAGCGGTTAAGGCAGCATGCTGGAAACCAGGTCACTGTGAGTTCTAGTTCCACCTAGAACTGTGACCTTGAACCAGTCCCTCTTTCTCAGCCCTCGGAAGGAAGAAATGACAAACCACTTCTGAAAGAAAAAAAAAGGAGTAAAAACTAATCTGAAGGGGGGAAAAAACCCTTGATATCCATAATTATAAAATCCCTCTTAGGCATTTAAAAACAGTTTAAATGTTCCTTAGGAGTTTTGCTGGAATTCAGCAATATTTAATGGAGCTTTTGAGGAGACCAGTAGAAGCTGATAATAAAAGGTTATTGTGATACTAAGTATTAAACACTTTACATAGCTTTTATCCTTCATATGTTCAAAGGACTATAACTCCAAAAGAGATGAAACTTTGAAGGGTTAGGAACAAGGAATCCTATTCACAGCTATAAAAATTAACTGACCAGTGTTGACCAGTTGTTGACCTTTTGGCCCAACCAAGTTGGTCACTGTGAAGACAGAATTGGAGGAGGCTTACCAACTTAATAGCAATAGCAATAGCAATAGCAATAGCACTTCGACTTATATACTGCTTTACAGTGCTTTACAGCTCTCTCTAAGCGGTTTACAGAGTCAGCATATTGCCCCCAACAATCTGGGTCCTCATTTTACTGACCTCGGAAGGATGGAAGGATGACTCAACCTTGAGCCTGGTGGGATCTGAACTGCCAAATTGCAGGCAGCCGGCAGGCAGCAGAAGTAGCCTACAGTACTGCACTCTAACCACTGCGCCACCAAGGCTCTTAAGTTTCCAGAAATAAAATAGCAATAGCACATAGACTTATATACCGCTCCATATTGTTTTATAGCACTCTCTAGGCGGTTTACAGAGTCAGCATATTGCCCCCAACCATCTGGGTCCTCATTTTACTGACCTTAGAACAGGGATGTCAAACTGGCAGCCTGTGGGCCGGATGCGTCATGTGCAGGCCACACCCATTCTGGTTCTGCAAAGGCAAAAAAGTTGTGATATGTCATGATCGAGTCATGTGACTCGATCATGTTTGACACCCGTGCCTTAGAAGGATGGAAGGATAAGTCAAACTTGAGCCCATCAGAATTGAACTCCTGACTGTGGGCAGAGTTTAGCCTGCAATAGTGCATTCTAATCACTGCACTACCATAGCTCTTGGGATGCAAATCTAATAAATAAGGTAAATAATCACATAAATGTTTGGGAAGAGATAGGAATGCAATGCAATTCATCAGAGAATGCATTTCATAAAAGGATTCCCCCGTGTTCATTGCCAAGTTTTGGGTACTATACATTGGTCAAAGAAGCTCCATGATGATCCATCTATTATAATGTTTTAATAAAGGCATATAAAATTTTACATCTATCCACTGCTATCATTAGCTTTACTCTTATATGTCAAATAATTGAGATTGGAGACAGAGGTGTGAATTTTTTAAGAACCAATTTTGTTATATTCCCCAAATACATTCTTGGGTTCTTCTGCTTTTCTGACACTTTGAGATGAAAACCCTAATCATTTAAATGTTTAAAAGTTGCTTGTTGAGTCTTAAAATTACCAGAATCCCTGACTTTAACCAGGATAGTCCTGATTTTGAAAATTTGAAACTACTTTCAGTATCAAAGGTTAATCATTTAAAAGGGGAATAACAGCCAAGAATTTAACCATCATCATTTGGGCATTAAACTGACCAGGCATAAAGATTCTCCCTGTTAATTTAAATGATCTAATAATGTTTAAATTTGTTTGTTTGTTTTACCATATTTGTAACCTGCCCTATTCTGGAAACTGTGGGAAGCATAAAATAAAGTACTTTTAGTGCTTTACAGGAGGATAAAAGGATAGAGGTCAATGAATCTCTAGGGAAAATAAATCCCAGAGTACAAGAACTACAGCACAAAAGCCCAGCTGTTTAGCCCACATCCCACAACTTCTCATGGAGAGAAGGGAGGGAGAGACTCTCATGTTGTACACAATTTGTACTGTACACTAGTATTGCTGCTGTTGTTATTATTGAAACAAATTGAATTGTCAGTAGCATTTTTATGATGTGGAAGGGTTTCAATGTTGTTTTTATGTTGTTTTACCAACTGTGAGCCATCTTGTATCCTGGGATGGTGCAGTATATAAATGATTGAAATACACACACACACACACACACACACACACACACACACACACTGTGTATGAACTGTATATGTGTGGGTGGGTTGGTGGCTGTATGTGTGTGAGAGAGATTTTCTCTTTAGACTAGTACATGCTATATTTTTAGTTATAACCATTTAAAATTTGCATGCACAAATTTCAGAAACACATGTCATCCTGTCCATTTTATTTATTTATTTTCTTTCTTTTCTTCTTTGTTTGGTAATGAAGAAGATTCTGTGAATCTCACATATGTGGCAATTTATATAAATAAAATGAAAACATATCTGTGTAGTCCCTTTAGGGCAGTGTCAGACTTGCGAAGTAGTCCAGATTAAGAAGCACACCCAGAAGCATTAATCCTATCTTGGTTAGAAGGTTACATTAACAGAATCTTGCAAGTCTGAAAGTACAACGCCCGCCCCCCACCTTCAGACACATTTACTATGCCTACATTCTGTAACCATTGATAGTCTGCAGTTCTCCCTTCCGTTTTCTAAGATCATTCCCACATACCTTTACAGGCACTTAAGGTTGTTGTTTTTTTTCCTCCTTATAATAATGGATTCGGAACAGTGGTGAAATCCAAATTTTTTTACTACCGGTTCTGTGGGCATGGCTTGGTGGGCCTGGTGTGGCTTGGTGGGCGTGGCTTGGTGGGCGTGGCAGGGGAAGGATACTGCAAAATCCCCATTCCCTCCTCATTCCTGGGGGAAGGATATTGCAAAATCTCCATTCCCACCCCACTCTGGGGCCAGCCAGAGGTGGTATTTGCCGGTTCTCTGAACTACTCAAAATTTCTGCTACCGGTTCTCCAGAACCTGTCAGAACCTGCTGGATTTCACTCCTGAATCGGAACCCAAGTTGTTTCTCTCTGTCATTGGACTGCTCCCTGGCTACCCTTAGTCACCCCACCACCATCGTAATGTATATCAGTGTTTCTCAACCTTAGCAGCATAAACTTCAGCAATCAGCAAAGATATGTGGGCTTTAACTCCTGGCTGGGGAATTCTGGTAGTCCATGCATCCTAAACTTGCTAAGATTGAAAAACACTGATGTACATGACAAGGCTGCTAAAATATAACTACATTCTAAAATATTTAGGTGTCAAAGTTTTGCCTGTAGTCTACTGAACAAGGAGTGTGTGTTAAAAATCCTTTTTTGTTATGGTGAATGGCAAATGTGAAATGTATGCAAGGAAAGATAAGCTGTGCTGGAAGGTGACAAGATTCGTAAACAACACAATTTCGTAAACAACAAACTTAAAGAGACGAGAACCATCCCACCCCTAAAAGGACCTAACAGTAAAGACTGTAATGATGAAGCGGTTAAAGCCAACCACTTTAACACATTCTTCGGCTCAGTCTTTGTAAACAGCAACAACTCATCTCCAATATTTCCTAGTCTAACTACAAACAACTACAATGATCTAATACACACTGATTTTACAGAAGACAATGTTAGAAAGGCTCTACACAACCTAAAACCATCTCTATCCATTGTACCAGATGGACTATGTGCTTATTTCTTAAAAAACCTTTCCCCTGCCCTATCAGAACCACTAAGTTTAATTTTTGATAAATCTTTCAGAACCATCTCCCTACCCAACCTATGGTCATTAGCCACGGTCATCCCTATCTTCAAAAAGGGAGACCCCAGCCTTGTTGAAAATTACAGACCAATCTCTTTACGTTGTGTCACCTGCAACGTCCTGGAATC
>QLTV01001177.1:1143251-1195281 GCA_003457575.1 Thermophis baileyi | reverse complement strand
AGAAGAAGAAGAAGAAGAAGAAGAAGAAGAAGAAGAAGAAGAAGAAGAAGAAGAAGAAGAAGAAGAAGAAGAAGAAGAAGAAGAAGAAGAAGAAGAAGAAGAAGAAGAAGAAGAAGAAGAAGAAGAAGAAGAAGAAGAAGAAGAAGAAGAAGAAGACCTGGATAACTGAGAATCTCCATAGTCAAATTTACTAGTACAGGGAGCTGAAAGAATTAAATTATAACAGTAAATATCTGGCCACAGACTGATTGTGAAGAAGTTCACAAACTGATTGTGCACAAGTTTCAAATCAAGTTGAAACAGAGAAGATAGCCAATTAATTTCTATGAAAATATATGTTTATTTACTTATTTTTATTTAAAACAAATATTCACAGAGAAACAAAGTCTTCTATAACTTCTGCAAACTTAGAAGACAGCAATAACCTCAAATTGGTAAGCTAAAGGATATCAATGGACAGATACTGACTCAAAGAAGATCAAACAAAAAGAGAAAAGAATATTCTGAAAAATAAAGTCCAATTGCTTTTTGAAAAAAAATCACCTTTTGAGCAACCATGACCTGGATGACTGAAAATTTCCATAGACATTCTGAAAGTTTGTACAATAGAGTGGTCAAAATCCAAAATACCTTAAAAGATATTCCCTATTTAGACCAACCTCTAGTAGATGAAGTTAGACTGGAGGGAAGAGGGGAAGTATAATCAGATTCACATGATTATGTTACTATAGTCAATAGCTATTTTTCAGACTTCCATGGAGTCTATTTCTTGGTTAGGTTTGCCCCTTAGGTCTGACAGGGAGTCTGAATGTTAGAATCCTCTACTTTCAAACCAATCTTCCTGCTGCCATAGGAAGTGGTTATCTAGTCTCCAGGAAATGAGGGCCATACTTTAAAGTTGTAAGTCTCTGAGGGCTGGAATGTCATTTACCACAATGGTCCAATGCAAGGCTGATAGATTTCAACCAATGATCAACAGCTACTAACATTTGGTTTATTCTGAGTTCCCCAGTGTCCAGTAAACTGCTCTCCAGTAGGGAAATTACTCCATCCACCAATGAGAGAACATGCTCTTTGGTTCTGGTGAACCAGTTGGTGGAATTATGAACACACACACACACACACACGCACACACCCCAATACAATATTATTAGCATAGCATTGAAGGAAATGGCAAAACATTCCTATATTCTGCCAAAAACTCCAATGGTTATTTGAGATGATGGAGGAGGAGGAGGAGGAAGAGCAACTCCTGGGAGGAGGAGGAGGAGGAGGAGGAGGAGGAGGAGGAGGAGGAGGAGGAGGAGGACTCTCCCAGGTCAGAAAGTATCCAATAAACTGCAAGAGAAAAGGAAAGAACAAATCTAATTATGTTTATGATATGAATGGATCAAAGTCAAAAGGATATTTAGCTGCCTATATAGCTAGAGGCCAAATAAAAGGTCTGCACAGAAATGTATAATGCTGGCACCTGTGTTGTAAATGTTCTGAATGTCAGAATCATGAAATAAGACAAAGTTGTTATTGAAGAATAAAAACGTGAAGCCGAAATACCGAAAGTCTTGGAACTGGCAAATTGAAATGGATTGGAATGAGTCATTTCATATCAGTCTTCCATTAGAGACAAAAACACCATACAGGAATTGAAACAGCCATCAATATTAAGTTGAGAGTGTCAAGTTAATGCTTGGATACAACACAGAAAATAATAGAATTCAACTGTAAAGTAAGCCAATAAATATTATTGGTAATCCAAGTCTATGCTCCCACCACAGAGGCTAAAATAGTTGAAATTAAACAGTTGTATTTTGTCAACACAATGCCAAAAACCCACCTCATCATATTTATTATAAGAGACTAGAATGCTAAAGTTGCAGATGAATAGGATGCATCTGAAATAATGAGGAAATTTGCCTCTGTATTTACAAAATGAACCAGAAGAAAAATTAATAGAGTTCTGCCAAGAAATTGCAATATTTATAGCAATTAGATTCTTCCAACAGCTTAAAAGATTATATATGATCATCACTGGAAGGACAATACTAAAATTAAATTGATTGAATACAATGCAAACAAAGATTAACAAACAGCATTATTCAGACAGCAAAAATAAGACTTTGTGCTGGCTGTAGCTCAGATCATGAACTCCCTATCGACAAATTACAACTGAAATAAAATCATCCAATCAACAAGTTACAATCTCAGCAATTTTCCTTCTGTTTATATGTGAAGGTAAATAATAGATTTAATAGATTTAATGGTAGAATTTCTGAAGAACTCTGGTCTGAAATTTATGACATCGTTAAAAATGAAGCAAACAACAATATCCACAAATTTAAAAAGCAAAGAACCTAAAATGGTTGTTTACTCACACATGGAAAATAGGCCGAAGAAAGGCAGAAAGCAATAGGCAGAGACAGAAGAAAATTTCCTCAGCTACTCAATTTCAAGCAAAAGCAATAAAAGATGAATTATATGTAAATAGCAATGCAAAGAAGTCAGGATAATTATAAAACGGGAAGGTCAAAAGATTGTTTTAAGGAAATTACATAAAACCTTTAAACCAAGCACAAAAAAACCCAAAGATTGTTTTTTCTTTTTCTGCTGGAAAAGGAAGATATAAAGAGGAGGTAGCATGAATATCTGTAAAAACTGTACCAAAATTAATGAAATATATATTACATTTCATTATAATATATATTATATTATATTATAATGATAACTGAACTAGAGCCAGACATTCTAATAACTGAAGTTAAATGAGCCCTAAAATATTGCTGACAACAAGGCTGCAAGAATTTATGAAATACCAGCAAAACCCTTTAGCATCTTACAGGATGATTCAGTTGGAGTACATGCATTTGTTAAGCAGGTATGAAAACCCAGCAGTTGGCCAAGGGACTGGAAAGGATCTACAGTATTTATATTTCATACTAGCTGATTACCCGGCGTTGCCCAGGTATTTATTTATCCCAATCTTGTATTAGACAGGAAAAGGAATGAATTATATCTATAATGTCAAATCAAAGCAATTTTATTTACAGGGTTTTAAACGTATAAGGACCTTGTTCAAATCCCAGCTACGGAACCTGTGGACAGCTGGGGGATTTAGAAGTGCCACCCCGCTGCCTCTGCCAGCACCCGTTTTACCATTTCCTCAAACTGGGCCTGGGACTGGAACATAAATCCCTGAGCTGGCCCATGCTGCACCTCCTCCACCCCTGCTGAAATAGGCTGGGTCTCCTCTCTGGCCTCCATACCTGTTTCGCCTCGGTTGGGGTGGTCCTGTCCTTCGCGCGATGAGTTGGGGCGAAGGACGATCCTGGGAACACGGGCTGCAGCTGTGAGGTGGGGGTGGACAATCCGCTTAGGCCGTGGCGCATTCAATCAAAGGCCTCTGTACTGGCCTCGCTCCCTATACTGGCCTCGTTCCCTGTACGATCTCGCAGGGAACAGCTTCGGCCTGTGTTCCCAGGATCATCCTTTGCCCCAACTCAGGCCTAGGCTTCCCTCACACAGTAGGACTATGAAGCGAAGGGAGCCTGATTAGGCCAGTACAGAGGACTTTGATTGAGCGCACCACGGCCTAACGCTGAGCTAGGCTCAATGTACAGAACACGATCGTTGTTCCAAAAGGCCACCCCAGGGGTGTTAGGGGTGTCTTACTCCCACGGTATTTGTCGCCAGATAGTAAGTCATATGTGTACCACGTTTGGTTGAAATTGCTCGAGGCGTTCCAGAGTTATGCTGGAACATACATACATACATACATACATACAGCCATTTTTATATATAATTTTTATTTTTATTTTATATATAGAAAGAAGAAGGAGGAGGAGAAGAAGAAGAAGAAGAAGAATATATAGTTAATGAATTGCACAGCAGCTGTCCAGGTGAAGTTGGGGACACCAACACAAACTTGTAGTCTTTTATATATATCAATATATTTAGCATTCAAACTTACAGCAGTCTTTGGCATCATCCAAAAAGGAAAAACACAAGATAGTCAGGAACACAGGAATATCAGGAGGCAAGCTAAGCAGTATATAACACACGTGGGACAGATACAAAAAAGAGAAACTCCCCTTTTATACTTATAGCAACCAATCATAGCGTAGATTGCATCAAGCATGAGTCAACACTCTTTATCTAACTAATCACTTACAACTGCGTGTTCTGGCCTATTGTACACCTTACTGTTCCAGCTACTATATTCAATATCCTAAGAAGTACCGAAAAAGAAGAGTGCTAAAGAATGAGCCAACTACCAAACAATTGTGCTTATCCTACAAGCTGGTTGTTTATTTGTGTCAGAAGCATCACAATTAAAATAACACATATTATACAACATGAAATATGAAATATAAAATAAAAGATTAAAATATATACAAGTTAAATAGATCTTGCCCAGAAATCAACAACATTAAATGTGTTCTGTTATGCTGCCATGATGTCCTCAAGGATCTACAGGACAGGTATATATATATGTTGTTCTCTGCATGTCACCACAATCGCAAACGGCAGAAGCCACCAGGTAGCCCCATTTGTTCAGAGTGTCTCTGGATCTTGTTGTACCTTTGCACAGTCTATTCAACTATTTCCATACTTCCCAGCCTTCGCCAATCCCAGGTGCCAGCTCCTCTGTTGATTCCATCCAGTTTTGGTTCTTTGTAACTTTACATAGGTCCACTTTGCTTTCCAATTCTTTGAAGTCTTCCATCAATCTAAGGAAGCTTTTCCTGGAATTTAATCTCTGATGAACTGGTAACATGCTGGTAAAATATTACTTTGCAATTCAGCCTCCAGTACAGTAGGGGGTTCTAAATCCTGTTGCTACCGGTTCGTGCTTGTGCAATGCTTCTGCGCATGCGCAGAAGCATCCCGGGTGGATGGCGGAGCCTCCCCCCGCTGCCGCTACCGGTTCACAGAACCGGGCTGAACCGGGAGCAACCCACCGCTGCTCCAGTACTATATGGAATGAAAACTGCCAAATATAGCAATAGCACTTAGCAATAGCACTTAGACGTATATACTGTGTCACAATGCTTTACCGCCGTCTCTGAGCGGTTTACAGAGTCAGCATATTGCCCCAATAATCTGGGTCCCCATTTTACTGATCTCGGAAGGATGGAAGGCTGAGTCAACCTTGAGCCGGTGAGACTCGAGCTGCTGGCAGTCAGCAGTCAGCAGAATTAGCCTGCAATACTGCATTCTAACCACTGTGCCATTATGGCTCTATAAGTATGAATATACCAGTTGGATTAAGGAGAGCAACTGACACCACACTGCCAACATTTGATGGGTTCTGGAAAAAGAAAAGACATTGCATAAAGACAGATGTTTTTCCTTGGCTGATTATAACTTCCTAGGTTCAACAAGTCCCAGGGAGGGTAACAATAGCTATGAAACAAGGGAACAACTGCTGCTTGGGATATTGGTTGGATTTATATGCCATCACCTTGTGTAAATTCATGTCAGTTTCCCAAAGATCCACAATTTTTTTAAAAAACCTACAAAAGTATTGATCAAAACATTCATGATAATTACTAATTCTCAGTTAAAGTATCCACCGTCAGAGTAATGAAAACATCAAATCATGACAGAACTAAGATGTCTATGGAACACTAAAACATCCACAGTACAATACCAATAAAAATCTACAGAACATGATAAAACAGTAAAGCATCTACAATAAATATAAATTATTTCTTTCATTTTCATCAACAGCAAAGCAAGAATAAATTACAAATCTCAAGGATGAAATATTCAACCATCAATGTTAAATCTTAGTTTTACTGACAATTATTATAATTTTCTCGGCTGCTATATATATTTATTTTATACTATTTTTAATTGTTTTAGAATTGTTCGCCACACAGTGTTATTAGGTTGAAATGGGCAGCTAGAGAAACTAAATAGGTAAATAAAATCAATGTCCCTTCAAAATAGCTCTGACTGAACCACCTTCCAGAAGTCCCATTTATTGACCCCCAGACTTCTGTCACTAGCCTGATCGAAATAAAATATTAAAGTGCAAAGACATCTAACTGATAGCAAAAGAACAGATTGTCAGGAACAGATTTTTCCCAGTTGCAACATATAACTGTGACCTATTTGAATTTGAAGGACTGGACACAGAAAAATTGAGACCAATAAATGGTAAATACTGGATAATATTGTTGAGAGTATGTTGGACCAACAGAAGAAATTTTTCAGGAGTAGATGAAGTAAATGCTAGATGAGGCCAGGGATTACCCAGAGCTTTGAAGCAGAAGATCTCAGGTTTAGTCCAAATACAACTAGAGAAGATTGCTGAGCCAAATGCTACAGATAGATTTTCCTGAGCTAACCAGTGGAACAGCTTGCCTCTGGGTGCTTCATCACTGGAGGTATTTAAGAAGACACTGGACAGCCACTTGTCTGAAATGGTATAGGGCAGTGATGGCGAACCTTTTTTTTGCTCGGGTGCCAAAAGGGTGCGCGAGCACCCATAATGCAATGCCCTCCCCCTGCGCATATGCACACAACCCCCCCCCCCGCAATGCCCTCCCCGCGCATGCGCGCAGGTCTCACTGAAGCCTCCAGACTTGTGGTAGGCTCGTTGGGCCGTTTTTCGCCTTTCCCAGGAGGGGCAAAAAAGGGCCCAACGGGCTTACTGGAAGTTCATTTCCAAACTTCCGGTACGCCTGTTGGGTACATTTTTCGCCATCCACAGGCTCCGGAGGCTTTCCTGAAGCCTGGGGAGGGTGAAAACGGCCTCCCCCCACCCTCTGGAAGGCCGAAAATCAGGTGGCCAGCATGCGCATGCGCGCTGGAGCTGACATAGGGCAACGCCTCACGTGCCCTCAGATATGGCTCCGTGTGCCACCTGTGGCACGCATGCCATAGGTTCGCCATCACGGGTATAGGGTCTCCTGTTTGAACAGGGGGTTGGACTAGAAGACTTCCATGGTCCCCTCAGGCTCTACATTGATTGATTGATTGGATGGTGGAAGTTTTAGCATCAAGAGAAGACTAGGTTGGGTTAGGGGTTGAGCTAAGTGGGGAAAATTTATGACTTGGTACAGGTCTCCAACGTGATTTGTTAGTTTTCTGAGAGTTTACATCCTGTTTTAAGAGAATCAAATTATGAAGATGACCATGGCATTTGCACAACTTTTTCAAACCTCGTCTAAAAGCCTCCAGAAGCCTTGAAAATGCTAAATGGTTCAAGAAGCATGCTAGGATAAGAACCATCAGTAAGATTCTTTTGATCCATCTTATGTAGAAGAAATCCACTTTATGGCCTTCTGCTATGTTTCTCCTATTATTATATTATATATTATAATATAATTATATTATAGGAACAAAATCCAGAAGGGAAAAGACCGAGGCATTGTCCCAGAGCTAAATTATTGATTATTGTATCCCACCCAGAGTCACTTCGTATGAGAGAGGTGGCCCTATAAATTTGAGTCATAAATAAATACATTTGGATGTTTTGCTTTTCCTTTCTTGGTGAAATCTGGCTAAAAGATTATGGGAGGCTCAGAAAGAGAATTACACCTGTTCTTTGTCAGCCATGAAATAAAAAAGCAATACTTTTCAGTGTGGACAGAAAAAGAAGAAAAATGTTCCCAGTGACATCTGGGGATTGTTAATGGATGGCTAGAAACACACACTTGGTGTCAGAATTGTCAGCACAAAATAAAATTTTTAAAAACCCTTCCCATCTACATGTGTGAAATCAATAGCAGATAATTTTTGTTTTCCTGCATTAATGATGAACCAATCCCTGGTCCTCCCAGTAAATAATGAGATGGAGAGTTGTATGAAAAAGGGTCCCCCTGAAATTTAGCTATATATAAAACAGGGACAACTAAATTCATCCTTTGCCATCATCAAGATACGACCCTTCCTTTCTAGCACACAAGTTCTGTAGCCCTTGCAGGCAAAATCTATATAGCTGCTCATGTGGGAAAGGTCCGTTTCTGTTAGAAAAAAGCTACACAGATGATCTTAATGTGATCTGCTTGCATTCCTTGAATTGGGGAATATTATATTTGATGCTGTCGATATGACACTGGAACTGGCTTTTCAATCAAACCGTATAAAGATAGGGAATAAGCAGACAAAGATAGTCATCTTTGATTTTACAGGATTTTTTTTCCTCTTCAGTTACTGAAGAGAAACAAACTGTCCTGTTGGTAGAATATGATTTTCATTTTTCTAATGCAGGAAATATTCACCCCGTCTTGTGGAATATATTTATCTCCTCTAAGCTTATGTTTGCAGCCCCTGGGCTTCCCCAAAATCAACAGTTTAACTCTGAAGCAATTTGGCAACTTGATTCTTCCAGGAGGTCTGTTGCTTGTAAAAATAAGAATTAAATGAAGTCTTTAAAGCCATTGCTGAACTAAATAGAACTATTTTGAACTGAATAAATCCTTCAAGTTCCCAACAACACAAATGGACAACATTGTCAGCTCACACAGTGTTGGGGTTCCTAGCATCTCTCTCCCTGCTTCTTGTATCCCTGGAGGTCCCCCAAATGTTAAAAATTAAAAATTCAGCCTCAGCAAACCTGAAGATGGTGGTCATACATGCTCTAAAATTTTCTTAGTATGGTATCTGAGAAACAGACTTAAAAAGCACTATTGAAAATTTATTTTCCAAAAGTATATGTGGCACGATTGTACATGCTAGTGAAAAAAATGGGTTTAATGAACCTGTTTTTTCCATCAGGAGAAAATCTTGAACCACTCCTTCCTATGACGAGTTCCTTGAAGAGGTCAAATATTAAAGAAAAATAACAGAATAAGAAAGTTGGAAAGGACCTTGGAGGTCTTTTAGTCCAAATCCCTGCTCAAGCAGGAAACCATATACCATTTCAGACAAATGGTTGTCCAATATCTTCTTAAAAACCTCAAGTGATGGAGCATCTACAGGGGAAAAAATAGAAGAGAATATTTGTAGCTCAGAGTTGAAAAGTATGGTCCTTGGTGCTCTCTGAGCTTGGCTGTTTTCTTGCAGATGTTTCATTACCCAGCCACGTAAGTTCATCAGTGCTATGAGGGAGGGGAGCTTGATCTCTATTTATATACAAGTGGCTTTGCCTATCAGTGTTCATTGTAGTGTTCTTGGTAGTTCCTTGGTTAGGCTGTTATTTACAGTTTGATTGTTTGTCTGGGTTGGTAGTTCCTTGTTTGGAATATTGCTTACTGCTTGATTACTGATCAATTAATACTTCCCCAGAACCAAGGCAAATAGGCTGACCCAATAATAACCCTTAATCTTAGAACTATTTGTAATACATAGGATGCTGTTGAGGAAGTACATTGTTTCTAATACATTCAGATGTAGATCTCCAGTCATATTCAGCATCAACTTGAGACTGGAATTAGAATGAAACAGCAAGATGGTGGCTGAGATTACATGTTGCATGAAGCCAACAGCTGTAGGAGTTGCAAATCTTTTCAGCCTTCGAGTGTCCTCCATAAAACAGAGAACCTGGGACTTTCTTAAGCTAGCTTACTTTGACATCATACTCTTGTCCCCAAAATCTCAGGACAATTTGTACAAGAATATTGAGATCCTGCAAGATCTTGTGCAATGGTTCTTCATTCAATTTTGACAGTTTCACAAGATTTTGACATTTTTGTAATTTTAAATATTAAGGTGGTGGTGATGATAGATGCTGTGGTACCTGTTTGTACCATGCTGTCAATTCCTAACTGACTGTGAAGAGTGACTGTTGTCCTACTTGCCTGGGAACATAATGATTTCATTTACAACTATTTTTTTTCTCTTTATTATTACAGTATATATCTTTGCCTTTCTATCCATATTAAGGAGGTTAATAGAAAATATAAATAATTAAGTAGAAAGAACTAAATTATTAGTAGTACAGTTTTACAAGGCTGGCTAAAGATGAAATTCTTAACAAGTTTCCAGAATAGGTAAAAAATCCATCTCCATGGGGAATATATATCACAGTTTGGGTATGACCAGTATTTATTACTGTCTGGAATCAAATTGTGCAGAAAAAAATTCCTCTCCAGTTAAGAAAAAGCAAACATTTGTAGTAGTATATAAAGGAATAATGACTCTATGTGGCTTGAAAAGTAGGAGAAGGACAATATGCATGAAAAATTATTTCCTCAACTTATTACCAGTCGCTTAGCAACCATTTGAAGTTATAATGGACCCGCCACCCCCCAAAAGCTACTTACAACTCAGTTTAGAATGTATGATGTCATCCCTACCGCTGCAGTCACATGACCACATTTTGGGTGCTCGGCAACCAGCCCAGCTGTTTGCAGTGTCCTAAGGTGCTGTGACTGCAATTTATGACAGTTTTGCCAAAAACTAGCATTCACTTCTGGTTTCCAGCAAAAAAAAAACCCTATAGCGAACAATGGGTTTGCTTAACAACAGGGTTCACTTAACAACCACCATATGTGCTTAACAACCTCTGTGGAAAAAAGGCATAAAATCAGAACCAAACAGATGGTGACCCACTTTACAACAGTCATGACTTATGACCATAATTGCCAGGCTCAATTACAGTCATAACTGGAGGACTACCTGTACTGTCCAAAATGATAAAAAAAAATTTGCTACATTTAAAAATGGAGGATGAACAAATAAAAGACACAATGGTACAATGGGAAAAAAAACTTTGGCTATAACATAGAATTAGAGAAATGGCAAACCTTATGGGAAAGGAGCTATAGATAAACAATGGCAATTTCTTATAAAGAAAATTTATATAAAATGTTTTATAGATGGCATTTATTTGCTAGGTTAGCTAAAACGTTTAAAAATACGTCTAGCTAATGTTGGATATGTAATCAAAAGACAGGCATATTTTATCATATATGGTGGACTTGTGCTAAAACAAAAAAAAATTGGGCAAAAATACATAGATGGCTAGAAAAGATAATAGGGAAACATGTAGATTTTAAACCTGAACTGTTTTTATTAGGGATGATATCAGAAAAAATTGATAAGAGAAGTATGCATTTAGTATTACATGTTTTAACAGCAGCGAGGATTATCTTCGCACAATATTGGAAAGATGAAGAAACACCTCAAGATGAAGAGATAATTAAGAAGATACTAGACTATGCAGAAATGGACAGACTTACATTGAAAATCAAACAGAAAGAAGACACAGAATATTATCAAACTTGGAACTTATTTTACCAGTGGTTGGAAAAAAGGGGTGGAGAGTAAGAATGGCATTTGTATTGTTAAGCAAATCAAATATCCAGACAACACGATGTTTATTAAGTACTAAGGAATGTAATTAATAGAAAATTAATAAAATTTATTTTTAAAAAACCCAAAATAGTAATTTTTATATGAAAAAATAAACATAATGAAAATATCTAGCGCATATTTATTTATTTATTTAGTAAGTTTATATAGCAATAGCAATAGCAGTTAGACTTATATACCGCTTCATAGTGCTTTACAGCCCTCTCTAAGCAGTTTACAGAGTTAGCATATTGCCCCCAACAATCTGGGTCCTCATTTTACCCACCTCAGAAGGATGGAAGGCTGAGTCAATCTTGAGCCGGTGAGATTTGAACCGCTGAACTGCAGCTAGCAGTCAGCTGAAGTAGCCTGCAGTGCTGCACTCTAACCACTGCGCCACCTCCGCTCTTGCCACCCATCTCACAGTCATGCAACTCTGGGCAGCTTACATTCTGATAAAAGATATTAATATGCACCACAACCCTTTACCTATTTTATTTTGTTTTGTTCTAGTTCATGATGAGAATTAATTAAACCATTTTTATAAATTTATTCCATTTAGATATGGAGTATGCATATGTGAAAGTATTATGCTAAAAAGTAGGCCTTGGGGGTACAAACCCAATTGGTCATTAATAAAACAGTGAGGAAAATACTTATCCTTTAGCTTTTACAATATATTAGACATGCCAAATCTAACCCACAAAAACATATGAATAAAATGGAAATGAATGCTGGTTGAATGGCACACCATATAAGCAAGGGGTCCTATTCAGATTCAATTTCCATTTTGAGCACTGTTTTCAGCTGTAATTCACAAGATTTAGCAGCTGCTCAAATAGAAACACCATCAAGATTTAGCAGCTGCTCAAATAGAAACACCATCTTCATCACCATAAAGAGCGGAGGTGGTGCAGTGGTTAGAGTGCAGTACTGCAGGCTACTTCAGCTGACTGCTAGCTGCAGTTCAGCGGTTCAAATCTCACCGGCTCAAGGTTGACTCAGCCTTCCATCCTTCCGAGGTGGGTAAAATGAGGACCCAGATTGTTGGGGGCAATATGCTGACTCTGTGAACCGCTTAGAGAGGGCTGTAAAGCACTATGAAGCGGTATATAAGTCTAAGTGCTATTGCTATTGCTATTGCTAAAAGGAACAGAAAAATGCTGCCATTGCTTTCTTTTACCTTATATTTTTTAATATATTTTGCTCCATATAGAACTACCGTTACCAGAAATATATAGAAAATTCCATATGCCAAACAAGCTCAGAGTTGTGATAGTCTGTAGTTACTGATTTTAGCAAACAAAACTCCATCTTTTCAGCAGTTCAGACTAATCCAACTGGTCCTTACTGGATGTGAAAGCTGAACGTGAAACCCAATCCAGAGATGATGGGCATCTCAATAGAGGAAAGTGGTTTTATGCTAAGAGTAGGAGCTTTCATAGATGAGAATCCATTTGAGCAGATGCTATCATGTAATGTAGATTATGAAGCTAAATTATGAACCTGTCCGAGCGGAAGATCACATCCACACAGGAAGAGCCAATTAAACTGATTTATTGCTAACCATGCCTATGCATGTGAATTTTCACAACTAACAGTTAGCACCTGCTTGGAGTTAGATAAAGATCAACCAAATTAAGGGGGGGGAGTGGACTTAGTTCACTTGTGGCTACATCGGGATTCTAAGCCGATCCCTCTTTTAACTCCGCCCCCACGTTTTCCCACTGCTTCTCCTACAGAAGCAGGATAAAATGGCCTGTTTAGGTGAAGCTGATGTGTGCACAGAAGAGAAGAATTAACAAAGCAAATGGTAGCCAAATGGCACTTCAAGTGTTTTTAAGGTAATCTTGAGGACTTCAAAACAGAAAAAGCAGGAATGATTAGGCACTAGTCATATTATTATTATAGTCGAAACTGATAAATGAGGAAGAGGAAGAAATGAGGAAGAGGAAGAAATCCAAGCTCCTACCTGTTCAGAGTCCGCAACCAGCTGCACGGGTCTCTGGCGGGCCACAACACTACCCTTGGGTGGAATGTATTGTTGCCCCAGGCAGCAAAGCAAAACAGATGTACAGAGGACAAAGGGTTCAGACGTTACTATTCTCCCAACTTTCTGCCCACAGCCCCTGTTGAAAGCTGCTTGCTGCTTTTACCAGTCATTCTATACATGGCTGCCTCTCAGGTTAATTCTGTAATAATCCCTCAGATTGCTTTCCAAAGAGCAATTAGCCACCCAGAAATGAGCAATCGTGTTGCCAAGGGAAATTGTAAAGGGAGGAGGAGAATGTGAGAATGTGACACCAGGTTAAAAATCAGGGGACTGTGAGTTCTATTCCCACTTGATACATGAAGCCAGCTGGTGGCCTGAGCCAGTCAGTCTCTCTCAGCCCTAAGATTGAGGCAAGAGCATGCCACTGGTGAAAAATCTTGCCAAGGAAATTGCAAGGACCTGTCCAGTCAACACTGACTTGAAGATACTTTAAAAAAAAAAAAAAGGACGAGGAAGATGAAAGCACTTCCTCCTGTCTCAAGAAGGGGGCCTGGTTGGGAAACCCCTGGGTAAAATCAGCACTCTAGTCATCATGAGGCTTGGCTTTTTATGCCTCCACAGCAGGGTTAGTGTAAAGGCAAGATGGAAAGGAACACACAAGAGCCAATGGAGGAATGTTGTAAAAAAGCTTCATTCAGATAACCATCAGCTAATTTTGAAAGAGAAAACATAGTTATAACAGCATGTAAGGAAGACGGTGGAACTCTAGTTTTGTGTGTGTGTGTGTGTGTGTGTGTGTGTGTTTGCATATCAGAGTCGAGTTGGAGTTGACTCCTAGTGACTTCCGGGACTGTCTCTGTGGTTTTTTTCGGCAAGATTTCAGAAGTGGTTTGCCACTGCCTGCTTCCTAGGGCTGAAAAACAGTGACTGGCCCAAGATCACTCAGCTGGATTCATGTTTAAGGCAAGATTAAAACTCATGTTTCCCAGTTTCTAGCTTGACATTTTAACCACGACATCAAACTGGCTCTCCAGACTAGATATATTTAACATAAGCTGGTCTGGTTGCAGCAATCCCTCAAGCACATCTGTACATTAAGTGGGAATTTCAGCTATTGTTAACTTACAGTAAGTTAACAATGAGTAAGAGAAAGTGTATGGTATTGTACAATGCTTTAGAAGGGGAAGCCATAAGGTTCATGGGGGTTGATTGCTTTCGGATATATTTCCAGACATATGCCTTTCCCCAAAACATAAAATGCAAACATCTCCAACTGTCCACAGCAAACCTCGTCAACTAATGCAAACTAAAATAGTGTTATAAAAAAAAAGTGGAATGCTTTATCTTCAGAAGTTAAAACTTCAGTCAACTGAATCAACAGAGATCATCATTATCATCATCAGAATTGGAAGGGAACCTGGAGGTCTTTTAGTTCAACCCCCTGCTCAAGCAGGAGACCTTATACCAGTGATGGCGAACCTTTTTTGGCTCGGGTGCCAAAAGGGTGCGCACGCGCGAGATAGCATGCATGTGGGTGCCCACACCCATAATGCAATGCCCTCCCCCCACGCATGCACACAACCCCTGCGCTGCCCTCCCCCCGCGCATACGCACAGACCTCACTGAAGCTGTGGAGCTGCCCTACTACTTACCTTCAGTGGAGCTGCCCTACTACTTACCTTCAGATAGTTGCAACCAGGCCTCCAGATAGATCCGGAGCTCTGTTATCAGCTGCAGAGGCTTTCAGAAAAGCCTTGCTGGCTGCAGAAGAAATGGGCCAAGATGTGGGAGGCCTGGCTACAACTGTCCAAAACCGAAGAAGTTCCTGAAAACCTCTGAGAGTGAAAAGGAGGTTGGGGGTGAGCACACAAGTGAACTTCCAGTTGGGCTGTTTTTCGCCATCCCCAGGTTTCAGGAGGCTTTCCTGAAGCCTTGGGAGAACGAAAACGGCCAAAAAGAAGGCCGAAAATCAGCTGGCCAGCGTGTGCATGCGTGCTGGAGCTGACATAGGGCAAAGCCTCGCGTGCCCTTAGATATGGCTCTGCGTGCCACCTGTGGCACGCGTGCCATAGGTTCGCCATCACTGCCTTATACCATTTCAGACAAATGACTGCCCAGTCTTCAATGCCTCCGGTGATGGAGCACCCATAAATTCTGAAGGCAAGCTGTTCCACTGGCTTAACTTACTCCACCACAAAACTTACAAAGGAAAGAAGCAGTTTAAAGTCTTGCTACCTCTCCAGGCCCACGTTCTAGCCCTCAGATGAAGAACTTAACTTGGCTGCGCTCTTTCATTGTTATGGGACAAATGGAGGGGGGGATACTTCCCACTGACACAAACCTGCAGCTCAAATCTGTTCCCCAGGGGGAAAGACATAAAGACAATCAAGTTGCCATGGCATCATTCTCTTTCATTAATGAGAAGTGAATGGAGGGGTGATTGCCAGGCCTTGAAAATGTTAACTCCATACATTTTAGAGTGCATAATATATGCTGGCTTATATTTGGTGTTATGAGGTTTCAATGGAAAACATGAATCCCCACCTATATAGAGGGAACCAGTGGTTTATTGATCTATCCCTCATTGACACTGCATACTATATTAACAACTTAAGTAGACGATGGAAAGAACCAGAAGCTTTGATTAGGATGTTTACTAAGGACAATTTAACTTGTGACCTCTCTGAGGCCATAGAAGGCTTGTGTTTTCCTTATAGCCATCCATATTTCAAGGATCCCAAGATAATAGCAATAAACCACTAAAGAATAATGATACAGTAGATGGATGCATGGTAGACAAGCTGCACTCTCACATTGAAAGGGATTGATGGACAAACAAAGAAGATACTATAATCTGAGTCTGAGGAACTATGTAGATTATTTTTAACTTGTAATCCTCTAAATTCTTACTTACATAACTGGTGCAACTAACACTCTGACAGCTGTAGTGAGTAAGAAACAAGGAAAGAAATGAATCCAGTACAGTAGACTAGGGAAATGTAATTTTCTCAAAGGCTAATGCAATATCAGGATTAGGTTTGGAAACAGATGGAGATGTTGAAGAGGAGTTTTTCTATAGCTATAGTTTTTCTATTTAATGATATTAAGATCTGGAGAAGAACCTGTGAGCTAAATATTGCAGATCCAGAAATGTCATATGTGAGGAGTTCATAATAAATTGCTAGAATATTCCATATGACATGGACAATAGCTCCATAGGGATAGATAGGTCATATAGTGGATGGATGGATGGATGGATGGATGGATGGATGGATGGATGGATGGATGGATGGATGGATGGACAATGTGACACAAAAAATCATACTGTGACTGTCACAAAGTGAAACCAACCATGCATTCAAGGGAAGCTGCCATCATTTAATTTATAGCATGTCATTGCCTACAGGATGATATAGGTTTACTTCTGCAATCTTCAGCTTAAAGAATTCAAGGTGATGTGAAAGTAGTTAAAGACTTTGCAAGTCAGTGAATGTAATTGGACAAATCTTCTGATCTGTTATTTCTATGGTTTTATATGTTATACAGGAAAGTTTTTTTTTTCCCCTGGCAAGCTGTATTGGAAGAAGCTTATATTAATGATAAGAAATACTATTAAGGTATATGAAAAAGAGAAGGTGGCATTTATCTGCTATGTCTGTGCTGTACAGTAGTGTGGAATATATCAGCATTCTCCATGCTATTTTTAACATGTGGCTTTATACACACATACACACATATCTATTTGTATATGTATTTATGTGTGCATGTTTATGTGTACGTGCTATTTTTAACATCTGGTTAAACCATATACAGATACTAAACATCTGGTTTATACACATATACAGATACTAAACAGATGTACAGATATACAGATACTAAAGAAGATTCCTGACATGTAGGAATACTATCTCTTAAGATATATGTTAATCTCCCCTATTCTGGTGCCTTCCAGATGTGTTATAATTTCTAGCCAGTATGGGTATTGTCCATGATTTATAACTGTTTATTTATTCCCTTTTGTAGCCCTTCCTTTTCTATAAGCAGAATGCAGTTAGTCCTCGACTTACAACAGTTCATTTAGTGACCATTCAGTTACAACGGCACTGGAAAAAGTGACTTATGACCATTTTTCACAGTTAATGACCGTTGAGGCATCCCCACAGTCACATGATCAAAATTCAGATGCTTGGCAAGTGGCATGTATTCATGACGGTTGCAGTGTCCCGGGGGTCATGTGATCACCGTTTGTGACCTTCTGACAAGCAAAGTCAATGGGGAAGCCAGATTCGTTTAACAACCTTGTTACTAACTTAACAACTGCAGTGATTCACTTAACAACTGTGGCAAGAAAGGTCATAAAATGAGGCAAAACAAATATCTCACTTAACAACAGAAATTTTGAGCTCAATTGTGGTTGTTAGGTCGAGGACTACCTCTACATCGAGGCAGCCTTCATTTTTATTCTCACAATAACGAACCCTAGAATAATGATCATTTATCAAATAACCCAAGTATATATATGTAAGCAGGCATAATTCATCAAAAGCAGAGATTGGACAGCCATTTGTCTGAAATGGTATAGGATTTCCTGCCTGAGCAGGGGGTTGGACTAGAAGACCTCCAAGGTCCCTTCCAACTCTGTAATTCTGTAAAACTGTTAAGTTGAAATACCATCCAATCCTCCATGCTGGAAGAAAGGGTTTCATCCAAAGTGGATTTGTGTGGATTACAAAAGGCAGCGGGGCAGAGAAACCAAAAGGAAATAGACATTTGTTTGGATTCTCTTGGTGGTTGACAAGATCGGACGTTGTTCTTAACCACCTGGGAAGACTCTACTTTGCAGAGAACAGCACAGTTTGCCAAATCCATTGAAGAGATCCAGTGGCTTTCAAGACAAAGCTCCTTGGGTTCACAAACCGTATTGCAAGTCTGTATAAAAAATAATAATAATATATTTAATTGAATTGAATTGAATTGAATTGAATCTATTCTATTCTAATTCTATTATATTCTATTCTATTCTATTCTATTTTCTATTCTACTGTATTCTATTCTATTTTCTATTCTATTGTATTCTATTCTAATTCTATTTTCTATTCTATTCTATTCTATTCTATTTTCTATTCTACTGTATTCTATTCTATTCTATTCTATTCTATTCTATTCTATTCTATTCTATTCTATTTTCTCTTCTACTGTATTCTATTCTATTCTATTCTATTCTATTCTATTCTGTTCTATTCTGTTCTATTCTGTTCTATTCTAATATAAATATTTGTGTTTCTAATGTTATCATAGAGAGGGGTTTTTTTTGGGGGGGGGGTACTGTTCAGCCATGATGTATGCAGATCTGTGTTTGCAAGGAGTCTGGCTTTGTGATGCTATCATTTCAAAACCCTTTGATCTCTGCATTCTTTCTCATCACACACCTGCAGAAATACAGAACATGGTTGGACCAATAGTCTACATTTAAAAAAATTAATAAACTCAGCAGGAAACTCATCCCTGCTGGGCTCTTCATTATAATTTAGCCCCTTGATCCTGACTTGTACCTCTCCTGGTGCAATGTCTGGTTCGTGAAAAACAACATGCTCTGATGGGATTAGGTAAATTAGTTTGCAAAAACTCTGTTCTGTCAGCAGTTAATGATCCCCTGAGACTGCAAGAATAATTAGCAACTATTCCAATCTGTATGGATTTGGTCAGGTAAATACCTTTTGAACACTTCATTATGGGAAATATTCCTATACTGATTGTGCAGGAGGCTATCTGCATTGCTCATTCATTGTTCTCCTAAGAGCTTCAATATAGCAATAGCACTTAGACTTATATACCACTCCATATGCTTTACAGCACTCTCTGGGAGGTTTACAATATAAGCATTATTTTCATATTTCCCCCAACAATCTGGGTCTTCATTTTACGGACCTTGGAAGGATGAAAGGCTGAGTCCACCTTGAGCCCCATCAGGATCAAACGCCAGGTTGTGGGCAGAATTTGCCTGCAATACTGCATTCTAACCACTGCGCCACCAGGGCTCTTATAGAGTGAAATACCCTCTATATTCATCAACATTTGTTTGTTTTTTCTATCTAAAAAAGGGGGGAAATTTTATTGTTGAGCTCTGAAATATTTTAAAATGGAAAAGAATATATTAAAAAACTTATGGTTCCAGTTTGCATTAATTCTTATTTTATATCAGATTAAGTTGGTGCCTTCCTCCACTCCCAAATAATGTCTGTGACTACTCCACTATATCTATGGACCTATTCTATGAAGTCTATCAGAATTCTTTTCCACCTGACATATACAAACCACCTGACATATACAAACCAAAGTAAAAAGTAAAAGGTAATAGAGTCCCTGCAAATTTTACTCTGACTTTAGGGGATGGTGCCCATCTCTGTTTCAAGGGCATTTCGCTGTCCGAAAGCATTTCTGTGATCATGTGGCCAGCATGACATCATGGAGTGCTGTTACCTTCCCACCGTACAAAAAAATATTAGAACACCTTATTCCTTAATGAGAAGCCGAAGTATATAATGAGTAAATATTAACCAAGAACCAGAGACTTTAATAAAAAATAATTTGCTCTTGAGATCTATGTCAGTAGCCATAACTATAAAATGAAAAACTTCTGGGGGGTGGAAATAAATTGTCTCTTCTGAGACTATAATCCCAATTTACTAATGATTTTAAAGTTTATTAGAAACATATTTCTCTTTCAAATCAGGCTCCTAGAAGAAAGCAAAATTAATCAAATACAGTTGTTTTTTTGGATGGCTAAAGCATCTACAGTATAAGTAAAGTACTAAAAGACTATATAGCATATTTTGCTTTAAATGTACTATAATATATTTACTATAATTCTATATCATATTCTTTCACTTCTAGATATACTTCTAAAATTGCAGATAAGGTTCCAAATTATTTTTCAGTTTTACCAATTTATAAGAAAAAGAAAAAAAGGAAATTATACTGAGAGCTTTAAAAAAAATCACCCAGTGGTGGGATCCTGCTGGTTTAACAACCGGTTCGGTGATCGCGCACAGGCATGCGTACTGCGCGCATCCACACAGTTTTACGAAAACTTACCTTCCACGTTACTGCTGGGGAGAAACACAGCTGAGGCGCGGCAATTCGCTCTGCCATGCAAATCAGCTGAGAAGATATAAGTCAGTAAAGTGCAGGGGCGGATGGGCCCACCTGATTGTCAGAGTGAACCGGTTCGCTCCCAGCTGATCGTCAGAACATCCGGTTCAGCCAAACCGGTCCGAACCGGTAGAATCCCACCCCTGAAATCACCCCATCACACATCCTCCTAGTACTGACAGTCACTATTTGCACAATGGATAGAGGCAAGTATTAAATATCTGGCAGTTATCTTTCTACAACAGAAACTCAAGTCCTAAGGCCGTTCTACACCAATCTTTTAAATACTCTAATCTTGCAGTACTCCATGTGCAAATAATTGATCAAGCACTCAGAAAGAAAGGTCTAAAATAATAAAGCTTACACTGGACCATGCGAAGATCCTACATATTCTTCTTTTGAGAATATGGGTTTCTAAATACTGTATAATGCAATGAATCAATTTCTTGCTTATCTATCGATCATCTATCGTCTGTCTGTCTGTCTATCTATCTATCTATCTATCTATCTATCTCAATCTATCTGTATCTATCATCATCATCATCATCATCTATTAACTTGTATGCTTTCTCAGAACTAATGCAAAGGTAGCAAACATTTCACTTCAGCACAAACATTAAATCAGTGCTACACACAAATGCTATCAAAAAGTTCCATAAAATCCTTGCGAAAAGAAATGAGATATGATGGTTTCCAGACAATATGAAGAGTTTTGGTGGTTGTATCTTCAAATAAAATATTCCAGAAAATCTATGTGCCTCCAGTTTCAAATGAATATTTTTTTTAAAAAAAAATCTATATTGAACACTTCTGGAAGAGACAGGTTTAACCAAGTTACACAGGACAAGCTAGTAAGTATAACCAGGGAACAATTTTTTGAAAAGACATCAGAAGAAGAAGATATTCGACAAGAGGCCAATAAAAATCAACAGTGATCCATCTTATCACTGGTGCACCTTATTAAACATTTTCTTACATCCAGGTTACCTTTGGCAATTTCTGCACCAAATGCGTAGGCTCAAAAAAAAAAATAGTCTCTTGGGAATATTCTCCTGTTTACACTTTGGGCGTCTTGCCTGACTGTCAGCATTTATTTAATCTGCTCTTGGTAGGCTGCACCTGCATTTAAGTCTCCTGAGTCTGTCAAACTAATAATCTACCTGACATCTTCTCTGTCTGCTGTTCAGTTTCCTTGTTTTTATAGCTACTCCTCTCTAAAGTCGCCGTAAGTCAACATTTTATGCAAGATGACCTTGAGGGAAAACTCCTTTGCTATATAACCAACTCCATAAATTCACATTCCCTACTTAATTCCTCTATTACCTTTTGTCAATTTATAAAGGTAAAGTTTCCTTTGGATTAAGTTTGATTCTGGGTGATTACGTGGACACACAAGGGGCTGTTTTTGCTCAATAAAAATGCAGAGATGGTTCACCACTGGCTTTCTTCTGAGATGTTTTTTTTTTTTTTACTTTCAACTCTAATTGCCAATTGGTACTAGAAGCCAGATAAACATTCCTTCCATTATTTGTCTTCTATCATCAAATGATATCTGGTCTATATAGTGTTATTGCTTGAGAATGATTTTTAAGTGATGGTATTTCTTTTTTTTTTTAGAATTGTGTTGGCAGTCTGTCCTATGGAAAATACAGGTAGTCCTCAACTTACAACCATTCAGTTAAAACGGCACTGAAAAAAGTGACTTACAACCATTTTTCACACTTATGACCATTGTAGCATCCGCGTGTTCACGTGATCAAAATTCAGACACTTGCCATTTGGCTCATATTTATAAACGGTTGCAGAGTCATCCCAAAGTCATGTGATCACCTTTTGTGACCATCTGACAAGCAAAGTCAATGGGGAAGCCAGATTCTCTTAACAACCAGATTATTAACAACTGTAGTGATTCACTTAACAACTGTGACAAGAAAAATCATAAAATGTGGCAAAACTCACTTATGTTGTTTTGCTTAACAACATAAATTTTGGGCACAATTGTGGTGGTAAGTTGAGGACTACCTGTAAATAATGTATATCCAAAGCTAAGGAAAAAGAAAATATAACATGCTCATCTCCCCCAAACTGAAGGAATCCAGGGTTTTTTTAGACCCATAAAAAATGCTGAGGATTTTTCCTGGGCGATCATTTCAGGTAGCTGTTTGGAAAAAGATAATATCCTATAAAATAGCACGCTTGTTTATTACAACTTTTATGCAGCTTCAAATTGACTGACTCTAAGTGGCTTATGAGTCAGTAATAAATATAACAGTCATGATAAAATAATACAGTAATCATTAATAAATATACTAGTATAACCCTGTGAGGGTTCTTTGTTTTCAAAAACCGGATACACTGCAGCATAACAAGTCTGTACACAATGCTTTATTGTGGCATACCAACAACAGGCTATTGCTCTGCATTAGGCCTTGCAAGTTGATGTTGCCACGTAAATTTGTGTCTAATACTCAGTCCTTTCTACTCATATCTTTAATGATGGTGATGAATTCAGTGGTGGGATTCAAATTTTTTTACTACCGGTTCTGTGGCCGTGGCTTGGTGGGCGTGGCTTGGTGGGCGTGGCAGGGGAAGGGTACTGTAAAATCTCCATTCCCACCCCACTCCAGGGGAAGGATACTGCAAAATCTCCATTCCCTCCCCACTCCAGGGGAAGGATACTGCAAAATCCCCATTTCCTCCAGAACAGCTGGGACTCGGGAGGCAGAGAATAGATGGGGACGGGGCCAGTGAGAGGTGGTATTTACTGGTTCTCCGAACTACTCAAAATTTCCGCTACCGGTTCTCCGAACTACTCAAAATTTTCGCTACCAGTTCTCCAGAACTGGTCAGAACCTGCTGAAATCCACCTCTGGTGATGATGATGATGTTATCCATTCAGTCATGTCTGACTCTTGGCGATTTTATGGGCCAAGTTTCTCCACATCTTCTAATCTTGCACTACTTCTTTGAGTTATTCTATGCTCTGGCTGGTGTCAGCTTTGATGGTGTCCAGCCACCGTGTTCTTTGGCGGCCTTGTTTCCTTTTACTGCTAGCTCTTTCAAACATAATTGCTTTCTCCAGTGAATTCCCTCACATGACTTGGCCAAATTAAGTGAGCCACAGTTTTATGATTTTACCTTCTAGTTACACTGTCTTAGCATTCACTTTTTGTATGCTAAGGGCCTGGGGGAGGTAAGGCTACTCTGGACATCAGCACATCCCTGAAAATGTCAGGGTGAGGCTGAAAAGAGGCCTAGACGTTCATTTGGACCCCCTTTGCTGTGAGATTACTTGTACAGAAATGCCTTACAAAGTGAAAAAGGAACAATTTTAAGCAGACTCCACAGGATATCAGTGAGGGCAAATGAACCCTTTCCTCTGGATGTTGCAAATCAGTGTTGCAGAGTTAAACAAACAATATTGAGTTAAATGGACTCAAATGCAGAAACGTCTACCCTGGAGCAAACATTAGGAACATTACAAGCTCAGTTAATATGAGGTCAGATTCTTGAACCATTCAGATTTAGACCACAAACGGGTATCGTATACCAGACATGCAGCGGTGGGTTGCTCCTGGTTCAGCCCGGTTCTTAGAACCAGTAGCGGTGGTGGCGGGAGGCTCCGCCCACCCACCCGGGATGCGCAGAAGTGTCGCGCGCACGCAAACCGGTAGCAAACTAATTTAGAACCCACTACTGCAGACATGTCACTGGAAGACAAAAATCACAAAACTGTGTCTGACTTATTTTGGCCATGTCATGTGGGGGAATTCACTGGAGAAAGCAACTATGTTTGGAAGAGTTAGCGGTAAAAGGAAAGCAGGCCGCCAAAGAACAGAATGGCTGGACCAGAGGTGGGTTGCTCCCAGTTCGGACCGGATCTATAGAAGCGATAGCGGGAATTTTCCCCCGCTCGCCGAACCGGGAGCGATGGCTGGCTGGCCATGCCCACAAACCATAGGCACCGCCATTTTGTTTTTGACTTCTGCGCACGTGCAGAAGCTGTTTTTTGCTTCTGCGCATGCGCAGAAGCTGGGTTTTCAGCACTGCGCATGCACACACATAAAGCGTGCGCACCCACGTGGCGCGGGAGGAAGCGAACCAGCGGCGAGGTAAGTTAGAACCCATCCCTGGGCTGGACACTATCAAAGCTGACACAATCCAGAGCATAGAACAACTCAAAGAAATAGTGCAAGATCAGAAGACGTGGAGAGACCTCGGCCAAGAGTCAGTCACAACTGAATGGATAAGATCATTACCATTTATCACAGGCATCTTACCACTTATCTCTTCCCTGATTCTTTTTCAAAATTTGTAATAAAGGAGTCTGAACCTGAAAGAGACTCCATGAAAAGCATATGATCTATGAGAACCTGCAATCCATCACATGTTCAAGTTTTGTTCTCTTTTTAAAAAAAAAATACAAGAAATAATCCTAACCTGCTGTGGAACGCATGGCCTCCCTTTCTTGGCTCCTTGTCTGCTGCTGATTCAAAGGCTAATGTTGATAAATTGAGAATAATGATGGGATCAGCAGTTAATTGAATATGAACATAAAACTATTTTGTGTTAGAAGATTTTAACACAGTTAATCTGACTTATATTTGGTGTATTACTTGAGCAATTGGCCAAAAAGTAAGAGGAGTCCCTCATCATTACAGCCAGTACTTTAAGGTATTATGACAAATCCCTCTTTATAAAATTAGAATGGTTGCAAGAATCGTCATAGTGACCCTTAATATTAGATAACGTAAAATATCTAATAAATAATTAAGTGACAACATCAGTTTATTGAAAGAGAGCGCATGGTGTTGTCCAACTTATCCTTCAACCATTAAGTGAGTTTGCAGCTTTCAGCTGTGGTGCATCATACCAGCTTTTCATCAATATGGAAGAACCATATATATCTCCTTTATAAAAAGGGGGGAAATGTATATTCTTGTTCTTTACCTTTAGCAGTGAAGTCTAGAGTCAGTATTGTGACAGATGAGTTCCATGTCTGTGTGAATCCGTCCTAAGATTTTTAACAAAGGAAACAGTGATGCTTAGATTCCTTGACATTATTGTTCAGGATGAATGGAGGGAGGGAGGGAGATTATGATGCATACAGATAGATGATAGATAGATATAGATAGTTTTGTTCATTGTATATACATACACTTTAAATCCCTTATAAAGCAATTGGAATAAATCTAATTCAGATAATATTCTTGTACGTAGGCATATTATTTCAGATTCCATGCCACAGATATCATGATTTTTCTGTGCAGTAATTACATTTTTGGATTTTGAAAATCCCCAGCATTAGCTGGTAATATGTAACTACTAGAACCAAAAAAAAAAGAATCCCAGTTCCCACAAATATTAATATTCCTGTTGGGAAGCTCAGAGCAAGAAACGAGAATTGTTGATAGTACTTTGATGAATGATTAGAATGGAAGGGAAACTTCTTTTCTTTCTTCAAAGTAAGTCCATGGCTCTTTCTAACTATAGAAAATTTTAAATATGTTTTAATCTACATCAAGAAGCATTATTGTTAGCTACTTTTTTTTGTTACTTTGGGGTTGATTTCAGAGTCCAGGTTTTTGTATTTCCTATCTGTATGGCTTAATCATTTGCCACATTTTAAAGATAATTTTAGATAGCTTTTTAGATAGTTATCAAGCTACCCTTAAATTTCTACCTGTCCCTTTTTTCTCCTTTAGGGTTTCCAATATTTGTTTAAAGTATTTTTGGCTGTCCCTCATCCCAAGGATTCTGGAATGATGTAGAAAGAGCAATTTATTAAAACAGCAAAACCAGAATGAAACCATTAACCAAATCTGACTCTGTCCCTCTAAAATATAATCATGGCAACTTACATGGATTGACCCAGCAATAAATAACAGAAATCACAACTGGCAACAACCAACCATCATTTATAAGCAGCGGTAGCAGCAAACATATCTTTAAAAGCAGCGGTATCTTGAAAGCTTTGTTCCTGCTTCCTGTTGAGAGTCCATGCTTTGACCTTCCCCAGCGATCATCAGGCCATTAAAAAGGTAATGATTTACTTGCCCACACAGTAGCTGTGTAGGAAGCCCCTCCACCCGGTTCCCTTTTAGTATCAGTCAGGCACTTCATAAGCCTACTCCATTCATCATTAGTGGGATTTGTGCTGTAAATGGGAAAGCTGCATTACCAAGTCTAATTACAAGCCAGGAGGACAAAGTGCTGTGTGTCTCCACATCACAGTGGAATTAGTGGAATTAGAAGTCAAGGCAGATGAGAAGAGAGCGGGCTTTTAATTAAGCAGTGACAGCTCCTTTTCACAGAGAGACTACAATTTAATTTAAACATTCTCACGGCAAGAGCACAGGGGTCACACGGCTTCCCCAGCTGAAGAAATTTCAGTTTTGGTGATTGTGAAACAGAACAGAACTGTTGTTGCTTCACACCACGGTTGGATTTTGCTGGGTTTGCTCTTTTCAGCTCGGATGGGTCTTGTGCCTCCCTTCCCATGGCTCAGTTTGAGTTAAAGGAAATGTAGTTCCAAACTTTAAACTATGTCAGTTTTCACTTGATTCCGATCCATCACATACTGAGCTGGTGAGTCAAACATTTGAGCAAAGGATTACTTGTTGATGATATCAAAGTAGGGATTAGACACCTGTATTATCACAGACTTGCTCCCAAAACCGATGACTTCTCAGTGAAACCTCCAGAATGAAAACCATGAGGTAGAAATGGAGTGATCTTAATGCTTGTGGAGTTATCCCATTTGTACTGTTGAGAGAACTAAGTAAGTTATTTAAGGCAATGACATGACATGAGTCTTTATTGATTAGCCCTTGGGCCATATCAAAGTGCAAAGTTTCAGAAACAAATCATTACTAAAATTTGATAAAAGCAATTTAAAATGGAATTTGATAAAATACGATTTAAAATGAAATTGGAATAAAATACGATTTAAAATGAAGTTGGAATAAAATACAGTCTAAAATGAAATTGGAATAAAATACAATAATTTAAGATATAGATAAAATATGATAAAATTATATTTCGGTGTCACCCCTGCAATCTACCCCAATCAGTCCCACATATGCAGATCTCAGCCGAACCATTTTGTTTAAATACTGTGCTGTGTTAAATGTTATTTTCAGGTTCTGGCCGCACATAAGGTAAGTTGTTTTGATATGGGGATCCCAATGGGTCATTTGTTTGGTATATGGACCAAGGTACCTGTCTCTCACCCCCTTATACAAGCAACAATCAAATAGGATGTGAGCCAGGTCTTCTACCTCTGCCGCTCCGCAAATGCAGAGGGTATAGGGTATAGAATGAAATCTCCCATATCTGACCATTGTGTCTAGTATTTAAGGTAATGGAAAGCAATGGCAGTCATGTCTCTGGCTAGTCAGCACTGACAAAACACATGCAGAGAGACATTTTCAGTGCAAGCCACTATCTGCTAACGGTTTTTATGCCAACAGGCTAATTATAAAACCAAAGTACTGTGGGAATTTCAAATTACAGCTATAATGCCTTATATAATTGCTTCATATTTAATTAAAGAAGAAGTGTGCTTTTTTGGAAAGAGGATAAGTCTTGGGTAAAAGACTTCTAAAGTCATTTGCAGAAAAAAAAAATAAGAATGGCACTAGGAGTATTTCATGCTGGTCCACATCATACGTTAGCTGATATTTACCATCTATAGATGCTTCTGCTCCATGAGGGAATCCATGTGGCTGCACTAGAATTTATATTTCTCACAGAGAAATGACTTAACCCGTTGGCCTTATAGAAAAGAAAATCTCAGGGTCATTGGAAACAGTCCTCTAGAGGGGACCGTGCCAGCCATAGAGTCTTTTCATGTAATTGGGCTCATCTATTTAAGCCTATATTTTGACAAGTTACACGGAAACTCAACTGCTTGGAAATGGTTTTCAGTGGCAAACAAGAAGGAAAAAAAGTGAATTGAAAAGTCCTGAGTGTAAGTAAATATTTTATAGTCAACAGCCCGATGCATATTGGACATGATCCTTTATCAAGGGCACTGAAAGACAAAATGATATAAACAACTTACAGAATTTATTTGTCTGTAAAAAAAAATTTTTATTTGCCTGATGAAGACAATAATAATAATAATAAAATCCACATTACATTGTTTGCTATGTAAAAAAAATACATAAATGCTGTCATATTACTTGCCTAGCTTCTAAAATACTGAAATCAGTGTGGAATATATTAGACCATTTCCCCCCAGATAGATGATAGATAGATAGATAGATAGATAGATAGATAGATAGATAGATAGATAGATAGATAGATAGATAGATAGACAGACAGACAGATAGACAGACAGACAGACAGACAGACAGACAGACAGACAGACAGACAGACAGACAGACAGACGATAGATAGATAGATGATAGATAATGATAGATAGATATAATACAAATTTAAAACCACTTACACACATCTTAACTGTAAACAGGTTAAAATATGTTGATTAGAAATTGATAACAAACAAGCTTAGAAAAGGAGCAGTTGTGTAAATACAATGTGTATGTGTGATTATGTGTATACAACCCTGTGTATGTGCAAGTGTGTATGTGGATAGATAGAGATAAATAGACATAGAGATAGAGGATATAGAAATAGAGATGATAGAGATAGCGATAGATGATAGAGACAGAGATAGATGATAGAGAAGATAGATAGATAGATAGATAGATAGATAGATAGATAGATAGATAGATAGATAGATAGATAGATAGATGGATGGATGGATGGATTGATGGATGGATGGATGGATAGATAGATAGATGGATAGATAGATAGATAGATAAAGAGATAGATAGATAGATAGATAATAGATAGATAGATAGATAGAGAGAGAGAGAGAGAGATAGATGAGAGAGAGAGAGAGAGAGAGAGAGAGAGAGAGAGAGAGAGAGAGATGTATAAATGGGTTTGCATACTTGAAGCAGAATAGGACTGGACATATCCACTGCACCTGTTGGTACTACCTCAAAGAAGCTACATCTTCTCTCTACCTTCTCTACCTTGAGAAGGTAGTGAGAAGATGTCGCTTCTTTGAGGAAGGTGTACTTGAAGTAAGGAGACATTAATGAAGTGACAATAATGTCAGCACTTGCTTAACTCAAACACATCTTTTCCTGAATAATGTGTACACAAATATTCCCTGCATCTTTAATGCCACATTTTGGAGTGAAAAACAACATGGAATAATACTGTATATTTTAAAGTGACAAAAACTGAAAAAGTGTACTGTGGATAGAAATTTTTATAAAAGGTATCTTTTATGGACCACAAACCACTTCATCAGTTGTATGGAGTATTTTCTTGAAACTAGGAAATGGTAGATAGTTGGAAAATGAGAGAGAAGTCGAAATACAGAAAATGCAGACAGTGAAAATTGCCTATTGGTTGTGGTTGTTATCAATCCCCAAATGTAAAAGATTCTCTCATGCACAGCTTATCTGGCTCACCACATTTTGAATATATGAAATTATGTCCCTCACTATCTGAGGAGTTTATAGATCAATTACATTCAGAGAATAAAATTACATAATTGTATCACTGGAGAATCCTACCAACATTGCTGATTGCAACACCCTGGCTTTCCACTGGACTCTTTTGAAAATGGCTAGAAATACCATGCAACATACAGGTAATCATCAACTTATGACTACAACTGAGTCCAAAATTTATGTTGCTAAACAAGACAGTTGTTAAGTGAGTTTGTCCCCCTTCTACAACTTTTCTTGCCACAATTGTTAAGTGAATCATTGCAGGTGTTAAATTAGTAACACAATTGTTAAGTGAATCTGGAGCTTCCCCACTGACTTTGGTTGTCAAAAGTTTGCAAAAGGTGACTCACATGACTCACGACACTGCAACTGTCATAAATACACGCCAGTTGCCAAGTATCCAAATTTTGATCATGTGACCATGGGGAATCCTAAAGATTCGCCATTTTCAGAATCAGAATCAAAATCAGAATATTCTTTATTGGCCAAGTGGGATTGGACACACAAGGATTTTTTTCTCCCGTGCATAAGCTCTCAGTATATATACAAGCAACAAAGTGATAAATCATAAGGTATAATCATAAATCATATGATACAACCAACAAGTGATATTTATAAGATAGGAGTAGGTAAAAGGAAAGGTGAGAAAGATAATAGTAATACAGTCCTACTACATGATTAGATATACTTAGGCCTAAGACAGTGATGTGGGAATTACATGTTTAACAGAGTGATGGCATGAAGGGAGAAAAAACTGTCCTTGTGTCTGGTTGTTTTGGCGTGCAATGACCCTATAGCATCGTCTTGAGGAAAGAAGTTGAAACACTTTATGCCCAGGATGTGAGGGGTCTGTAGATATGTTCTCAGCCCTCTTTCTGGCTTGTGCAGTATACAGGTCCTCAATGGAAGACAAGCTGGTTGCAATTGTTTTTCTTTTTTCTTCAATCCTAGCTGTACCTGTCCTGTTTGGTTGCTGTGCCAAACCAGACAGTTATAGAAGTACAAATGACAGACTCAATAATTCCCCCGTAGAACTGTATCAGCAGCTCCTTGGGCAGTCGGAGCTTATATTACTAAAGAAGAAGTGTTCCAAAAAGAGTTTCTCCTGCAAGCTACATAATATTGTTGCACACAGAAGACTCCAACTTGCAGGTCATATTCGCCACACGGAGAACAATCAAATTGCCACATGGAGAATAATCAAATCCCCAAGTTGGCAATAAGATGAAACCCTCCTGATGTCAAACAACCAAGAGGACACCCTCGAAATATATGGCAAAGAATGTTCATGGAAAACTTAAAGACTCTAAGCATCAAATGGGAAGACGTTGAACTACTCGCCCAAGACCAGAAATGCTAGAAATCCCTTAATGCTAAAATCCCCTATATGCTAAATACCATGGGAGGATCTAATGCTAATAAATGACCATGGGGATGCAGCAAGTGTGAAAAACAGACGTGACCCTTTTTTTCAGTGCTCTTGTAACTTCGAATAGTCACTAAATGAATGGTTTTAACTTGAAATTGTATTTGTTTCTGGAAGATGCATCAATTCAGAAAGCTTGCCTGGAATCCCTTTCTCCCCATAACCTGCTAGTTATAAATGCACAGAAGACCTGGCTGTTTTCAGAATAATTGAATGGTATGTTTGGGAGTAACAGTCAGTGTTAGTCAGCTGGAAGTGGTATTTTTATTTTTATTTTTTTAAATATATATTGCTTTCATATTGGTTTTTTTTTTTAAATTCGTGTTAGCCTCCCAGAGACAAATTGGTGAAATGGGTGGCCATAAAAATTGAAATAAATAAATAAAAATAATAGAAGTTAGGTTAGCTGGGGTAGCCCTCATTCCATTCCATCACCAGTAACTCTTATCTCAAGTGGGGCTTATAGCAATAGCAATAGCACTTAGACTTATATACCGCTTTACATCATCATCCGCTTATCATCATCCGCTTATTTTAACTCCTGCCAGAAATGTTGGGCCATAAATTTATAATGCTACAATTTTTATTTTATTATGAACCAACCTTATGGTGCAATTTTGTGCATATTTACAGTATTAACCGTGGTTAATTCTCTAAGCTATGCAGATATGATTATAGCTAAAGCTGGCCAAGACTTTTTTTTTCTGTTTGGATAAAAAACAAAATGGGCTCCCTTCCTATTTTATAGAGATAATTTACTGGATTAACAATAATTCAGTCCTGGTAATATAACTGAATTGTTTATGAATGATTTTATGATTCTCACTGAGAACCACTGTTCCCTCTAAGGTGCGCGGCCGCGCGGCCGCGCACGTCACAGGGAATCGCCGCGCAGCAGTTTTGAACTGCCACGCAGCGATTTCCCATGTCAGAGGGAACGTTGCTGCGCGGCCGCGCACGTGACAGGGAATCGCCGCGCAGCAGTTTCAAACTGCCGCGCAGCGATTTCCCTTGTTAGAGGGAACGTTGCTGAGAACAACAGAATCTATGAGGCAGAGACAGATCACAGAATCCCACGAAATCTCTTTTTCAGTAGATGGGAACATTTATGGGACCATTTCTTTCACCCTCTCATGGGTCAGAATTTTTCAAGGCACTCCTTTATTTCTGCTTATCAGCCAACCCTTGATCATTTTAACATTTCTTCAACTCTATGTATTTTCTTTATTTTTAATGTAAACCATATAGAGTCATGTACATGAGATAGGCAGCTATATAAATCGATTAAACAGACAGACAAAAAAAAAACAACAACCATGTGAATTAGCTCCCAGTTGTACATCTTTCACCAAAACAGGATTCTAAATAGCTGTGTGCTTAGCCTGTAAGATTAAGATGTCTCTGGACAGTGAGAGAAGAGTTTCTGAACCCCAACATAACCTTCTCCAACCCAGTGCTCTCCAGATCTATTGCATTTTCCACTCTCAGAATCCCACACTGGGCCTGAGAAGGATCCCAGAATTCATGGTTCTGAACTGCTTTGGAAATTGCTCCAATCTGTACACACTGCACTGGCAAGTGTTCATCAAAATCGAATGAATGAATGAATGAATGAATGAATGAATGAATGAATGAATGAATGAATTGGCTTGAAGCAATTTTGGATAAAGCAATTTTGTACATTCTATTTCTATTGTAACTGAGGCTAATTGATTAATGTACTAATTTTAAACATTCTGCTGCTTGGAAACTTTTGAATTAATTACTTAGATTTATTTTTATTGTTATGTATTCTAGCAACTATTGCCTATTATATAAATATTTTAAGTCTTTGAAATTTTTTTTAATTTCCACACTCTCCATATATACATCCATACATATACCATAAATCATATCAAGATATACATAGTTATACATCTCTATCCAATAAACCATAAACCAACATCCTAATTTTGCACCTTTGAAACTTCTATTGCCCGTCTGTTTTCCCCCAATATTTCATGACACTCTCCTCCCTCTATCTCCCTCTCTTCCCTCTACCTTCTTTCTCCTTCTCTCCCTCTTTCCTACTTCCCTCCTCTCCTTCTCTCCCTTTCCTTCTCTACTTCCTCTTCCTCCCTCTTGTCCTTTCCCTGAGTAAATCTAATCCTAATCCATTTCATTAACAGACCGGTAACTCAAATCTCTAATTTCATTTAATCATTGGTGCTATTCATAAACTTATATTTCCCCCTATCCATATTTCTACATATATTATTTTTTATCTAGGTATATTTGCTATTGCCCTAATGCTGCCTCCTTTTCCACCTATTTTTGTTGCCTTAGTCTACCACCTTTAGTTTTCCACTTTCTTCCGATTTAATCGCTGCTACTTATCTTCCATACCTACTCATTGTATCTTATACCTCATTTCATATATCCTTCAACTCCATCCTTTTTGTGTTTTTGTTTTTGAGCCATAACTCCCTTTTCTTAATTTTTATCTTTCATCTCTAAATGCCCTTAGTTTCTAATCTCTTTTACCTTATCAAATCCCCCTATTTTTTTTCCTATACCCATATTTATACATATACTATTTAATTTCTTTTTTCTAGGTATATACTACTATCTTAATGCTGCCTCCTTTACTACCTAATTTTATCACCTGGGTCTACCACCTCTAATTCTCCATTTTCCTCCAATTTAATCGGTGTTATTTATCTTCTATACATATTCATTTTCTATCCAATCATAAAATTTCACCCATACATTATAATATTCTGAATCTTCCTTGTCTTTGATTCTCATTGTCAATCTATTCATCTCTGCACAATCCACTATTTTCTTAATTACCTCCCCTTCAGAAGGAGCTTTTGTTGCTTTCCAATTTTGTGCAAATGCAATTCTAGCTGCTGTGATTATATGAATAATTAAATATGTATTTTCTTTGCTAAATTTCTCTGGTAGTATACCCAACAGGAATATCTCTGGTTTCAGCTTTATACGTTGTTTCACCATTTTTTCTATCCATATTTGAATTGAGCTCCAATACACTTTGGCTTCAGCACATGTCCACCAAATATGACGATATTTGCTGACATTTCCAACATTTCGTAGATTTATCTTTAAACATTTTAGCTATCCTTTCCGGTGACATGTGCCATCTATAAAACATTTTATACATATTTTCTTTATATGCTGTTGCCATTGTCAATTTATAATTTCTTTCCCAGAGTTGTTGCCATTTATCCAATTCTATAGTATGTCCAAAATTCCTTGCCCATTTTATCATCGTTTCCTTCACTTGTTCTTGCTCTAAATCAATATATAGTAAATAATTATACAATTTTTTAATTAGTCTTTCATCCGTTCCTGTATTTAATCTAATTCTGTCTGTCATTTCTAAATTGATACCCTCCGTTTTAATGTCTTTATCATATCTTGACTGCAATTGCGCTTTCATCTAATTCTGTCATTTCTAAATTAATACCCTCTGTTTTAACATCCTTGTCATATCTTGACTGCATTTGCATTCTCATATACCAGTCCATCTTTATCCCTTGTTTCTCCAATTCTTGAGTAGATTTCAATTCCCCCTTGTCCGTTAAAATATCCTTATATCGTGCAATATTTCCCCAGTTAAGTCTATTTGGGTGAATTATTGCTTCCATTGTTGAAAGCCAATATGGTATTTTCAAATAATGTTTCTCTTTTATCTTTTCCCACACTACATACAAAGAGTTCCTTATGCAATGTCTCTGAAAATAGCTATGTATTTTACTTCTCCCATACCATATAAATGCGTGCCATCCTATCTGTAAATCATGTCCCTCCAAAGTCAAAAGTCTTGTATTTCTTAACAAAATCCATTCTCTCATCCATGTCAATACTGCAGCGTGATAATATAGCTCCCAATTTGGAAGTCCAAGTCTACCTGTAAGTCTTGCATCTTGTAGCATTTTTATATTAATCCTCGCCTTTTTTCCTTGCCAAACAAACTTCAAAATCATTTTATTTACCTCTTTTAAAAAAAATTCTCTATTCTTATTGGTATTGTTGAAAATAAAAACAGCAATTGTGGCAGTATATTCATCTTCATTAATGCAATTCTTCCCATCAATGATATTTGAAGATTTTTCCATTTTTCCAGATCTATTTCAATTTGTTTTTTTAATCTATAATAATTGTCTTCCTTAATTGTTATGCATCGTGCTGATAACTGAATCCCTAAATATCTTACTTTTTTTGTGATCTGTATATTTAACTTCCCAATTAGTTCCTTCTTTTGTTTTTCCGTCATGTTTTTCACTAAAAGTTTTGTTTTATCTTTATTAATTTTTAATCCCGCCACCTCTCCATATTTTTGAATTTGTTGTATTAATTTAGGCCCCGTCTCTAATGGTTCTTCCAATATAAACACCAGATCATCTGCAAATGCTTGTAATTTGTATTCCTCTCTTTTAATTTTCATTCCTTTTATATCTTTACTTTGTCTTAAACTTCTAGTTAATACTTCCAAGGTCAAAACAAACAACAATGGTGATAGGGGGCATCCTTGTCTTGTTCCTTTCATAATGTCCACTTTCTCTGTCATATCTCCATTCACTATTACTTTTGCTGATTGTTTACTGTAGATTGTTTTAATTACATTAATGAATCTCTTCCCAAAATCCATATTTTGAAGTTGCATTGTCATAAATTGCCAGTTCACATTATCAAAAGCCTTCTGTGCATCCAAAAACATCAAAGCCACTTGCTTTTCAGAATGTTGTTCATAATATTCTAGTGTATTTAAAATCGTTCGCATATTATCCTTAATCTGTCTTTTAGGTAAAAAACCATTTTAGTCTGAATGTATAAATTCACTGAGAAATTTTTTAAGTCTATTCATCATTATTGAGGCAATTCTTTGAATTTTTACTGGATGATTTTACTTTCAAATTCTGGCTTTGTAGGTTAGAGCAGAACACATTTCAATTAATCAATCAATCATCAATAGACTTCTTTCCTGGGACCATAACATAATCTAATAATCTAATAAATTTAAATCCAGATGAAGACTTTCAGAAGGAGCTGCCTTGGCATTTCAGTCTTGTCCTTGGTTATCCTGGGAGAGGAGGAGAGCATGAGAAGAAAAGTACGTGTAAAGTAATTTGCAGAGATTTTAAATCCAAAAGTAGTATGGTCAAAGGGGAATCCAATGGTTAACCATTGCAATAGAAACACTAGGCGAGCTGAACTACCAGAAAAAAATCTTAAATTTAGTCCAAGGACAGTCCAGAGTTAAGTGGTTCTAAGCACTAGACTGATCATCAGTCATTAATACCTTGATGCAAATAAGGATCAAGGTCACAGATGTTTCTCTAGTATGGGGATGCTGTGAGCTCCAGATGTTCATGCACCAAGTTGGAGAGGCCCTCCCTTATAGCTTTTAGACTTAACCATTATAGCTAAATACACACAGACAATATTTATTCTCTCACTCTTTTGTGTCATTGGGGAGAAAATAGCTTTAAAACAGAAAGAAGATCTACTTAGGAACCCTAATAATTTGCCAATCAACACTTCTTACTTGGACAATACACAGGTCACTCCATCTTTTTCCAGATGTGGGATGATGAATTGTGCTTCCCCTTAAAGTGATGTCATAAGTTCTGTGTTTGTATCTATACACCTAAATTTTAAGGCGTAGCCTCTTCTCTCTTTTTGATGCTGCATTTTTTTTCAATAATGCAAAAATGCCATTTTACCTGAGAGGAAAGTACAACTTGCCCATCTGTAATGTATTTTTTAAAACTTTTATTTAAGAAATATGTCTGTCCTTCATGTATTAATGGGGACAAGCGCATCCAATTCATATATTTTAAGCCATAATTCTTATTGTCTATCACAAGCAAATACACCTTGGCCTGCCAGTTTTCATCCATCACATAGTTCTGATCTTATTAAACAGACATCAATTAAGGTTTACAGCTTCTTTTGTCTTGGTCAGTTTGATGATCAATGGTCAATTTAGTTCACAGACATTCCAGGTGCACCATTGAAAAAAGAAATCATGTTCGGCAATATTCAGGCCAATTTTGTTTTATTTACTGGCACTTGGATTTGCTCCCTCTCTCCTCCATTTCCAGATCAGTGATCCCGGATGTTAGGCTGTAGTTTCCATGATCAAGAGTGAGAGGGATTAGGTAAAGTAGATTGGGAAACACTGCTTAAGATTTTGTAAATGGTAAGTTTGTTCATTATATGTCAAGTCTTCTGAACTTCAATTTAGTCTGTTCTCTATATCTCTACTAGGTGTTGATATCCTGTCTGTCTGTCTGTCTGTCCGTCCGTCCATCCAGGGATTACCAGCTAAGGGAGAGAGGGAGAAGCACCTTTTCAGTAATCCCACTCCTTCACATTCACTCCATAGCCTGCTATCCTCATTAAAGATTTTCGGTTGTTCTAGATCATATAGATGTGGCTATCACCTGCTATCCCACTTTCATAGAACATAGAATCATAGGGCTGGAAGGGACCTTGGAGGTCTACTAGTCCAACCCTCTGCCCGAGAAAGGAGTCATTATCCCATATAAATTTCTTATTATTAAACTTCACAATGGAAAAATGATAAGTGAAAGGGTTTAACTTCACTTTGTTTATATCATAACCACTCTCAGAATGGCTTTCTCTTGAAATGATACTCATTCGGAAGTGAGGATTGGAAACTCTCAGGAAAGTAAATAATTAATCAAGAGGATTAAGGGAGGCAAGTTCCATGTGGTTCCATGATACGGTCATCATTCTGAAATTGTTGCAGACTTGGGGTATAAAATCATGGTCAATTAGTTGTTATTATTTAGATTTACATCCCATATTTTTCCAGGAGCAAAAGGCAACTTACTGGATGCTCTCTTATCATGTCTAACAAGCCAGTAATTTGGCAGAATCCAAAGCATACTACCCTTTTGGCTTCTCCCATGAGAACTGAGCAATGGTCCATCTGTGTTGTACTATTCAGAAGAAGGAACAATACCACTTAAATACCAAAGGTGTTTCTAGTCCACTGTTGACATTGGACACTGTTGACATTGACTCCATTAATTTTGGTCTAATGAGAGACGGCCTGATAAGTGGGACTCAACTGTCAAAAACTGGAAAATCAAGGTTTTTGTACTTTATATGATGCCAAAGGAAGGATACATACCATTCAGTCTTGAAAAGCTATCTCTGGTGTGCAATTTTCTTTTGAAATTTTCTAATGATTGTTTAAAGCAAATGTTGATGGAGTCTCAGCAATTGATCAGCATTTCTCCAGAGTTGTTTTCAAACACTTTCCTTTCTCTAAATTTTCCTTTTGATACATTAAATTAAGGGGATTCTGCTGCATTGAGGTGACCCTGAGGACACAGACAAACCTCCAAGTGGACTCTCTAAAAGAATGCAAATGATCAGCTGTCTGCAAGGAGTATAAATCCTTCCATTCCCCACCATCCAGTCAGAGCTGAAGAAGTTTCTGGTATGAGAAGCGAAAACGTCTTCAAAGAAAAACAAGAAAGTCCAGTTGCCTCTTGGAAAAGCACCTTTGGGACAACCATGACCTGGATGACTGAGAATCTCCATAGACATAACTGATGTGTAAGAAATAACTGACTGCAATGCATATATGTCTTTAAAAATTGGAATAGCCTGCAATCTGAATCGTTTTATTGGAGCTATTTCAATACATGAATCAGCACCAGCTTGCAGGATTCTGAAAGCTGTCCACGTAGCTAAGGAATACTGTATGTCATAATAGTTAGTTCTGACGTCTCCAAAAAATATATGTGGCCATTGCTGAAATTTGGACAGTCTTCTGAGGCTGTGAAAGTTGTCCAGCAGCTATTACTTACAGACCTGTCTTTTAATTAACCCAATTCACTTCTGTCTCGTCTGTATTAAGTTTCAATTTGCTTATCCTTATCTAATTCATTATCACCATCAGGTACTGATGTAGAGCTTAATCAGTTTTCTTGGAAAAGAACAGAAGAGAAAAGAATGCAGTTGGGTGTTTCTTCTGTACCATCCCATTCTGAGTTAAAATGTTCCACCCTTGATTGTTGTTGTTTTTTAAGCTTACTTTTGCCTGAAACCTTTTCAATAAAACAAAGGAAGGCTGGGACCAAAGAGCAACCCGATCCAGATGATATAGAAAAAAAATCACTTGGCAGCAGCAAGGCTATTGTATGCGCAAAAATGGAAGGACACTGATTCCTACTATGGAAGAATGGTTGCAGAAGTTGATGGAGTTGGCTGAAATGGCAAAACTGACCAGTTTGATTAAAGAAAAGAATATAGGTACTTTTGTTTCCACATGGAAACCGCTTCTGAACTTCGTGCATGATGTGGAAAAGAACGAAACTCTGACTTTGGGTTTTACAGATTAGACTCATAGATCTTTATAGAAATGACTTGTTCATACTATTATGGAAAAGCAAAAAGCTGTGATTTGATGTTAATGCCTTATTTTACTGTAACAAAGAGAGTTGGAAGCAGCGGTAAACTCTACTTACCTTCCCTACCAGTTCGGAAGCGTTTGCTCCACCTGCGTGCGCTCGCTCCACTCATGCGCGTGCATGCTTTTTCACCCACGCTCCACTCGCACACTGGCTTTTCACCCTCTGCGCATGCACAGAACGCTTTGCGCATGCACAGAGGGTAAAAAACAACAAAATGGCAGTGTCCGGGCAAGTGGGCGGAGCCTTGCGAACCACCGGCAGGCAGCGCTACTGGTACACCCGGACCGGGCCGAACCGGGAGCATTTCACCCCTGGTTGTAAGTCAATGCTACTTTTTCTTTTTCTTTTCCCTATCTTTCCTCACTTCACTTCCCCCTTTCCCCTCCCGCCTCATTGCTCTTCTATTTACTTTTGTATTTTGTATTTTATAATACTCTATAACTTAATAAAAAAAATGTTTAAAAAGAAAGAAAGAAAAAAATCACTTAGTTTTGTTACCTATGATTTTATGTATGTCGATAGCACCATCCACCACAATGGGAGACTCTACGACAAGAAGGTGTTTACAATCGCTCACATTAAAAATAGATCCAGACAGAAGCTTGCCCTTGCCAATTATAAATTATTAACCTTGGCATTTTGTTAAAAGATCCTGGTTACAAGGCTATTCCATGCATTAATACCTTTATTTCCCTTCTAATCTCTGTTGGAAAGCATCTGTGGATAAATTTGCATGATGAAGTACAGGGTGTTGCATTTTGACAGTACATCTGTTATGTTTGCATTCCATGTCAGAGTATTTGTTGTTGGTGAGGAGATGGTTATCATTTATAAGAACAGTCTATCATTAGCATACATTTTTTAAAAAAAACATTTATATCATTTTAAATATCCAGTTGTCCATAAAGAAATTATTATCAGTCTTGTTGTTTCCTTCCCCCCCCCCTTCCTACTGAATCCAATACTACAGCATTATATGAACCTTTTCTATTATGGACACTAAGAAAAAAGGCTATAGTAGGAAACATTTGTGCTATTTTTGCATACCTCACATTTACCCAATTGAAGAACTTTATTAGTATATATGTTGATAGTGGCGAAAATCCTGTAAGCACAAAGAATAGAAAGACACATTAATTCCCACAATGGCAGAATGGATTAAAACAGCCAACTTTGCGATCTCCGCAACTGACGGAGTTGGCAGAGATGGCAAAGTTGACTGCCTTAATTATCCCATTTTGTTTCCACTTGGAAAGCACTTCTGGACTTTATGCTGAAAACAGAAAAAAAAATGAAACTTTGATTTCAGGTTTTGACGATCAGATTAATTTTGTAGAAATGTTTTTTTATCTATGAGAAATATAAAGCAAAAAGTTGAGGTTGTACCTTTTTTTGGTATTCTACTACACTAAAAAAAAAGTCAGAAGTCACTGCTTTTTTCTTTTTCTTTCCATATCTTTGCAATTTTCCTCATTCTCTTTTTTTGTTTCATTTCTGATCTTTGTTTCTATTTGTATTTTATAATAAACTTTAATAAGATTCTTAAAAAAAACATTTACCCAATTCAATAATACCTCAATTTTAAGAGGGTACGATTATATTTGTATGGAAATGAGTGGTCCTGAAAATGATATTGTGGTTGTCTGTTGCAATGGCCAAAAGCTGCAATGAAAGATTTTGATCCAGGCACCACCCATCAACTTGCAGATTTTGAAGCACCCCCTCCCATGGATGCACATGAAATAAAATGAGCAAACAATATTCACCAAGCTGTTTGCCTAATAGTCCTGTGTATTTCCAAAGATGAAAATGCACGAGCTGGCCTTTTATTTTTTTGGCTCACACTGTATCTAAAAAAGAATTGCTTGTTTACTTAATGTAAACAACAGCACAACAACTGTATCTATTGTTTGCTGTCAGATTTTGGACAGTATGCTATGCATTTAGAAAACCTAATTATAATGTACTATCGATTGGCAGGTGGATCGGCAGATCTGCTGTGAAAGAAAAGTCCTATTTTTACACAATTCAGTTTGCTTTAATCTAATTACTCCATGTCAGCTATCTGTAGACATTAGTCAGTCCTTAAACAATTAAGGGCAACATTCCTTAGAAAGATATTAAGTCAGATCTCACTTTCTAGCGCTAGAAGTGAAATCTTGTTCAGCCTTTCTAGGTATTTGCCTCGTTCCATGTTTCATGGATATATTCTTGTGAAATATATCATTTTTTATCTATCAGAAGTCGAAGTTGTGGGATGATGCTCACCTTCCCTTAGAAATGCAATCCGTCATTTTAGAATGAAGTAGGCAATTTAGGATATGCACACTGGCTTCCATGTAAGGAGTTGATATAGTTGAAGGCTGAAAAATATTTTCAGCAAATTTGTCGTAGCAGCAGGTTCTATGCAAAAACAGCAATGCACCTCAAAACACTCATGTAACATCATTATTTCATGAGCTGCTCTAGATTCCCATAGGCCTCTGGCTGGTAATTCAAGTATTGGTTATCACTAATAAATAGCAATAGCATTTAGACTTATATACCGCGTCATAGTGATTTACAGCCCTCTCTAAGCAGTTTACAGAGTCAGCATATTGCCTCCAACAATCTGGGTCCTCGTTTTACCATCCTGGAAAAGATGGAAGGCTGAGTCAACCTTGAGCTAGTCAGTATCGAACTTCTGGCAATCGGCAGAGTTAGCTTGCAATTCTGCATTCTAACCACTGCGCCACCACGGCTCTAAGTGGCAAAGGGCCAGGTTATTTGCAGGACAGCATTTCTCTGATTATTTCTGTGTGTCCCATTTGGTAGCAAGGGGTGAGAATGCTCCAGATCTCCCTCTGAGACAGTGTCATCAATAAGAAAGAGGACACGTGTCTTTTGCTGCTCTTGCCCTTGGGAATCGGCTCATCTCTCTGAGGTTCAGACAGTCTGGTAAGAGTTGAGAAAGTCTGCCTTTTCTCCTCTGAGTTGGACCAAGATGGTAACTGAGCTTGGTATGCTTGGTATGCTCAACTTCAGCTAAGTATATAATAAGGTTGTTATATTGATTTTATTCAGTTTTTTTCCTTTGGATAATTACTGTTTCTGATTTTGATTGATTCTGGATATTCTGCCCAGAGTCATCATTATGCATGGAGTGACCTTATAAATCCTATAAATAAATAAATAAATAAATAAATAAATAAATAAATAAATAAATAAATAAATAAATAAATAAATAAATAAATAAATAAATAAATACAGGTAGTCCTCGACTTACGACCACAATTGAGCCCAACATTTCTGTTGCTAAGTGAGACATTTGTTAAGTGAGTTTTGCCCCATTTTATGACCTTTCTTGCTACTGTTGTTAAGTGAATCACTGCAGTTGTTAAATAGTCACACAGTTGTTAAGGGAATCTGGCTTCCCCCTTGACTTTGCTTGTCAGAAGGTCGCGAAAGGGGATCACATGACCCCGGGACACTGCAACCGTCATAAATGTGAGTCAGTGATCAAGCATCACAATGTAAATCATGTGACCAGGGGGATGCTGCCAAATGGTCATAAGTGTGAAAAATGGGCATAAGTTACCTTTATCAGTGCCGTTGTAACTTTGAACGGTCGCTAAGTGAACTGTTGTAAGTTGAGGACTACCTGTAATAAGCTAGCACTAGTGATACAATCCAGAAGATTGCCCAGATATCACAGCACTTTTGTTAAAGCTGTGCCAAAATGTGTACTCTCCCATTGCATTGCAGGAAGCTATGTAGGGGTTGCTTCTTTCCCCATCTGATTAAATTTTCAAGAAATTATTTCAGTACCTATTTAAAAAATAACTGTTTCACTGTGATTATAAAATGTCACAAAAAGCAGAAAGCAGCAGGATTATTTTTTTTTAAATTAGCAAGTGAGCGATTGCGAAATCATACACATCACTTTAAAAAAAAACAGAAGTAGAGATATATGGATCAGTGTAAATCAAATTACTTTCTGTCTTTGTATGCTAAATTTATACTGCAGACATTTAATGAAATGTCTCGACATAATGCTGCTGGGCTAGATACGGATAGGAGAGGATTTACACACTTTATGGAAAAGTGGCTGAAGCATTGGGCGTTTTCTTGCCTTTCACAATAACATGCCTTACAGATTGCAGCAAATTGGGACTTTCCTCAGAGGCTGTTTCCCTTGTGCAGGGCTCCGAGAAGAATGACATGGCCATGTTGCACAGTCAAATGGTCCCTCCTGGAAGACCAAGTCTCAGAGGAGTTTGCTGAACTGCTGTGAGCTCATGGGACATTTTTGGTCTGCTAAAATTTGGGGGAAGAGATGAACCAATATTTCAGTAAGATTCATGTCCGTCATTCAATTTATGAAAAAGAAATGGCCTGGCTCATCTTGACATTAAAAGAAGGAAATTAATGTGATTTTTTTTCTAGATTATAAGTAGATTGCAATGATACAGCTTATTTAAGTATGGTTTCTTTAATAGGTTACAGTAGCTGTGATCTCTCATAGATTACAAAACCTTCAGTCAAAAACGAAACACCTCACTATACAGTACTATAGCTGGGTTCACAGAATGTGTTAAAACCATAAAACTTAGTTAACAAAACATAGTGGCAATATTCATCTACTAAACTGCAACAAAACAGAATACCAAAACAGTTTACTGGTAATTATCTTAGCCACCATGGTGGTAAACCGCAAAGTTGTAAACCATTTATATGATTTAGCATGATGTGTGAACATATCCTATGGCTGAAAGTATTGAATAAATAAAGCTTGTGCTTATTTTAACCTTAGTATTGTGTCCTTTAAAGATTGTCGAATGGCACTAGTTTTCGTATCATTAACAGCTTCAAGATTTTATAAAATGTTTTAGAAGAAGAAAATAGTCTGCCTTTGTAATATCACAATGACAAAAATCTTCATTTTTATTTAATTTCCACTTTTTTTAAATGTTTTGGATTTTTTTTTTCTAAATTTGACTTCATTCTATTTTAAAGCTAAATAATAGTATAATCTTGATGTAGACCTCAGAATGATTTCAAGATGGATCTTGGCAATTCTATATATCAACTGCATTATAAAATAAAAACCTGATCAACAAAATGGCAGACAGCATTTATGTTACCGAATTATATCTCTAAACAAAGGCAAATGTGTCCAGCATTTTTGTATCCTGCTGCTTTGGATACCAGATTGGAAGCTATAAAATGGCTTTGGAGCAGTTTTGGACTGCCTGGTGTGCTACAAAAATGTCAAAGAGTCCTTAGCAGCATCAGCTTGGCTTTGAAGTGCACAGTTCAGCTGATGTCACATGCTGAGGGAAACACTTTCAAAACAAGACTGCTATTTCTACAAGAGAGTCTGTCAGTAAGTAACATTTTCTTTGTTGGATCACTGGGAGGGAAGAGAACAGCTAGACACAAAACCGACAATTACATGGAAGGAAAGTTAAGGAAAGCATGGTGGAAGTTAGCCATGGGACATGGAAGCTTTATTTTCTGCTTGGGAGTAGGAATATAAATGTATATGCATACATACCCAACAGCCTAATCCCTTTCAGGATAAGTAAGGGAGGAAGTGAAGCATAATAAGAGCTGCGGTGGCGCAGTGGTTAGAATGCAGTATTGCAGGTTAATTCTGCCGACTGCCAGGAGTTTGATCCTGACTGGCTCAAGGTTGATTCAGCCTTCCACCCTTCTGAGGTCAGTAAAATGAGAACCCAGCTTGTTGGGGGCAATATGCTGACTCTGTAAACCACTTAGAGAAGGCTGTAAAGCACTATGGAGCAGTGTGTAAATCTAAGTGCTACTGCTATTGCTATAATCAGACTTGCAAGACTGATGTCAATCCCACAATGCAGACCAAAGAAACAACTCCATGGAAGACTAAAACTATTTTTTTTAAGATGGACTACAGTAATAGAATCTTGAAAGTCCTTATCTTCTCCCTTTCTTATACTCATGTGAATTGGGGGGGGGGTGTCTGTCCGAGACGCTTATATATGACTTCTTGTTTTGTGTTAAGTGATATTTTGCTCTTCTTTGTTGTTTTTGTATCATTTGTATAATTTTCTTTACTTTGCACAGTAGGCATTCCATTGATCATAGAAAAGTCTTCAACTGTGTCCATCATGTCAAGTTGTGAAACATGCTTAGAAAAATGGAAATCCCACAACATCTCCTTCTCATATGAAACTGATATACAGATCAGGAAGTCACAGTAGAGACAGAATATGGCAAAATAGACTGGCTCCAGGTTGGTAAAGGAGTGAGACAAGGCTGTATACCAGTGATGGCGAACCTATGGCACGCGTGCCACAGGTGGCACGCAGAGCCATATCTAAGGGCACGCGAGGCTTTGCCCTATGTCAGCTCCAGCACGCATGCACATGCTGGCCAGCTGATTTTCGGCCTTCTTTTTGGCCATTTTCGTTCTCCCAAGGCTTCAGGAAAGCCTCCTGAAACCTGGGGACGGTGAAAAACAGCCCAACCGGAAGTTCACTTGTGTGCTCACCTCCAACCTCCTTTTCACTGTCAGAGGTTTTCAGGAACTTCTTCGGTTTTGGACAGTTGTAGCCAGGCCTCCCACACCTCGGCCCATTTCTTCTGCAGCCAGAAGGCTTTTCTGAAAGCCTCTGCAGCTGATAACAGAGCTCCGGATCGATCTGGAGCTCTGTTATTGGATAGAGAGGCCTTCAGGAAAGCCTTGCAGGCTGCAGAAGAAATAGGCCGAGGTGTGGGAGGCCTGGTTGCAACTATCTGAAGGTAAGTAGTATGGCAGCTCCACTGAAGGTAAGTAGGGCAGCTCCACAGCTTCAGTGAGGCCTGTGCGCATGCGCGGGGGGGCAGCGCAGGGGTTGTGCGCATGCGTGGGGGGAGGGCATTGCATTATGAGTGTGGGCACCCGCGTGCATGCTATCTCGCGCGCGCGCACCCTTTTGGCACCCGAGACAAAAAAGGTTCGCCATCACTGCTGTATACTCTCCCTTTATTTATTCAACTTTTATGCTGAATATATTTTAAGGGAAGCTGGATTGGAAGAAGATGAGTGTGGTTTTAAAATTGGATGAAGAAACATCAATAACCTCCACTATGCTGATGGCATTAGTCTGACAGCCAAAAATGCAAAGAATCTGGAAGATTGAGTAATAAAAGTCAAGAAGAACAGTGAAAAAAATGGGTGCAGGCTTAAACATAAAGAAGACAAACTAATGACAGAAGATGTAGCAATTAGCTTTCGAATTGGCAATGAAAACCTTGAAGCTGTAGATAGCTTCTGCCTTTATGACTACCAAACAGCAAAGGAATCAGCAGTCAAGAAATATACCATAGAATAACATTTGGTAGAACAGCAATGAAAGTCTTAGCAAAGCTATCCAGATGTTGTGATATCTATATCTGCATTGAACAGAATTCTTCAGGCAATGGTTTTCCCTGCAGTACTCTGTAGAAGTGAAAGTTGGGCTTGAAGAATTAGAATAAAAAAAAATATTGATGCTTTTGAATGTTCATGTTGGAGAAGATGCCTGAATATATCCTGGCTAGTCCAAATGACAAACAAATGAATTATAAAACAAATCAATGCAGAATTCCCACGCAGCACAAATGCACAGGTGCAAATTATGTATTTTGGACACATTGTGCAAAACTTAAGCTCCTTTGAGAAGTTGGTAATTCTGGGAAATGTGGAAGGAAAGAAAAGAAGACAGTCAGCAACCAGATGGCAGGACTCACTCACTTATAGTGGTGATGGGCACATTACTGAAAGACACGATGAGGCAGAATGAGGACAGATCATCCTGGACAAGATTTATTTATGTGGTTGCTAATAATTTATACCAATCAATTACTGTTTTGTTATAAATAATTACATTGGTAAAGATGTCCGGATTACCTTCTGTCCTGACTGCAGTATCTGATTTATACCTGTGTAAATTGATTCAAGTATTTCTTAGTGCATTTGCTAATCACACCTGATAATCAAGGGAAAGACTTCAAAGCCTTCATCTATTCATTGTTGTCTCATTTTCTTGCATACGTTTGTAAGAAAAACAGAGGCATCTGGAATGCAACTATAGTTTCATAAAGCTCTAGTTTTACTACACTATAACTCAACATATTTTACATCGATTTAACTACTGCAAAGAGGTTACTTTAGGGGGAGGGGGTATTTAATTTAAAAGATCTGTTGATCTTTTAAAAGATCTCTTCTGTTGAGTTGTGTCCGATTCTGGAGACTGATTGGATAAATCTATGCAGTTTTCTTTACAAAATGTGTCAATGAAGACTCAATCATTCAGGCCAAAGGTGTCTAAAGGTTGAATCATGGCAACTGGACCAAACTTTGTTAATCTGAGACATTTTCTAGGCAAAGTTTTGCAGAAGCCGTTTGCCATTGCCTCCTTCCTAAATCTGAGAGAGCAGGATTGGCGCAAGGTCAGTTGGCTTTGTGCGTAAGGTAGGACTAGAACTCATAGTCTCCTGGTTTCTAGTCTGATACCTTAACCATTACAACAAAATGGCTCTTCTGTAGTTTGGGTGGAGTTGAGTTAACAAACAATTAAAAGGAAAAATGCTTGAACAATTCCATGCAGATGGATTACTAGATGTCATCTTCCCAAAAAAGGAGATATAGTCTCCAAAATCCAAGACCTCTTATACTTAAAAATCTTCATTTTTAAGGGGTCACAAGATTACTTAAATAATATCCATAGTGTTTGGGTTAGAGTTATGGGTGCCCACACCCATAATGCAATGCCCTCCCCCCTGTGCATGTGCATACAACCCCCCCGCACTGCCCCCCGTGCATGCGCACAGACCTCACTAAAGCATCTGAACTTCCAGTAGGCCCATTGGACCATTTTTCACCCTCCCCAGGCCTCAGGAAAGCCTCCGGAGTCTGTGGATGGCGAAAAATGGGCCCAACGGGCCTACCAGAAGTTCAGAAACGAACTTCCGGTAGGCCCGTTGGGCCATTTTTCGCCTTCCCCAAGCTTCAGGAGGATTTCCTGAAGCCTGGGGAGGGTGAAAACAGCCTCCCCTGCCCTCCGGAACGCCGAAAATCAGCTGGCCAGCGTGCACATGTGTGCTGGAGCTGACATAGGGCAATGCCTCGCGTGCCCTCAGATTTGGCTCCACGTGCCACCTGTGGCACGTGTGCCATAGGTTCGCCATCACGGTCCTATCCAAAAGAATGACCACATATCGAATCCTAACAAGAATGAAGTGGATACTATGAGTTCTTCCAAAATGCACAAGAGTAAGAGCCCAGGAGCACTTTACAGTACCAAAGCTTTCAAAAAATATCTAGTCTGAATCCTGTTGAAGCAAGATTATCCCTAATGATGGAGAAGAAGAATGGATGCTGAAGGTTGTGGAAGTAGAAAAATTAACTGCTTTAATTAAAGAGAAGAATTTATCTAGTTTTGTTTCTATTTGGAAATGACTTCTAGATTTTGTATTCAAAAATGAAAAAAAAAAGCTAAAAGATATGGAAAGTATATATAAAAACAAGAGTCTAAAAATCTAAAGGGAGGAGTAAAATAAATAGATCTAGGCAAGCATCTAACAGTTAGTGTGAGGCAAACTAAATCTATCACAATAAAAAGTACTTTTAAATAATAAACTAGATGCTCATTAAAACTAATTTGTGGCACAGGTTATCATCTGATGGATTTTAAGTGCTGCTGCATAGAACCTGGCAACATAATATGTTGTAGCAGAATTAGTATCTGCAGCCAGCAGAATGGTGTAGAATTGTTCTGTGCCCCCTGGGTATTTATACAATAATGGTAAAATGAGGTTAGTATCAACGTCTGTGTAATACAGGCACTGGGTACATACAGGTACATTCTCTGTTGTGTTCATGTGTCCAGAGTCACAGGGCCATTGTCTCTCCAGCTGGGGATTTTCCTATATCAATCTTCAAGGACAGCTGAGGGATATTGTGCCAGAGTAAAGGCCCACTAGTGGTTAGGTACTTCAAGCTTAGTTAAGTATGTCATGGGAGAGACAAAGTACCTGTTGGATTTACTGGCAAGAAAGGTTGGTGCCCAGGTCCATTTGGATTCTGTGTCTGCTACACATCATTTAAGGAATGTTTTGGTCTGATCATGCTGAGTAGAACACCTGGAGAGAAGCTCAAGGTTGAGATTTTAGTTGCCACTGCATTTTTCCATGTGGAGTGAAAGTCATCTTTCATAGGTAATAAGGCAAGGCCAAGAGGAAGGAGAAAAAAGATAGCTTGAGCCAGTTGTTGAGCATGATTACTCATATTCTAGTCTCCTCCGTCATGAGGCTTTGTCTCCAATCTCAAGGTGGCATTAGAGACATTTTGGGATTTGAAAGGCCAGTTTTAGTAATTTGGACTGAACAAGTTTTAATGGTGCAAAGTTGAAGAAGTGGCCCAGTTGGACATGAAATGGCACTATTGGCTTGGCTTCTAATAATTTGAGGGCTACAGGTGTATAGTGGCCACCTCTTGACTCAAGAAATTTGAGGATGACAGATGAACTCCTCTGGGCATTTTCAGCAACATGGTCCCGATTGTTTTTCTGTTGGCAGAATAGAGGACCACTCCCAGATATTTGAAACACAATCTTGTGGTCATCTATCCTCGAGGAGTGCCTTTTGAAAAATACCATGGTTTTAATTTTCTGAAAATTGAATACTAACTGGTCTTCCTTTCAACACTGTGTTATTGAAGGCCAATAGGTCTTATTGAAAGTATTGTTGTATCGTCTGAATAGAGTAAAACAGTAAATTTGAACAGTAAAACTTCCAGCAGGTTTTGGGGTGTGAAAGTTCATGTTGAGGCGGTGGCCCACCATGGAGTTCATATAGAAATTGAATAAAAGGGAGGAAAGAATATGTAGGCTTGCTTGAAGCCTTTCTCAGTGCCAATGGCACTGGAGGAATGGCTCCCTTACTTTGAGTGAGGTCCCTTCATGAGGCACACATATTAAATGAAGCAGGCATAAGTCAGTCAGAGGGGCTCCAATTTTCTCCACAACTTACCTGGATATGGAGTCAAAAGCTGTTTTGAAATCTATAAAAGCGACATAAAGAGCCGAGGTGGCGCAGTGGTTAGAGTGCAGCACTGCAGGCTACTTCAGCTGACTGCTAGCTGCAGTTCGGCAGTTCAAGTCTCACCGGCTCAAGGTTGACTCAGCCTTCCATCTTTCCGAGGTGGGTAAAATGAGGACCCAGATTATTGGGGGCAATATGCTGACTCTGTAAACCACTTAGAGAGGGCTGTAAAGCACTATGAAGCGGTATATAAGTCTAAGTGCTATTGCTATATAGGGAGGTTATATTGCAGGAGGAGGATTTTTCAATGAGAAAGTGAAGATGATAAGCAGATGCACTGTGAGCTAGGTGGCTAATTTTTACAGGGCAGTAGTTTCTCCCACTGGGGGAATGAGGTATCATCAACTCCCTGGTCTCCTTTCTCTGCCATCGGTTTGTCTACCAAGCCTCACTTTTTGTGACAGGGCAGGACAGCGTATATTCTAGCAAAGAGACCAAAAGAATCAGAGAAGCATGAGCAGCAAAATTGTGGGTTCACTGACAAGCAGGGATCCCAACTCTTTAGCAAGGGGAGGAGCATCCTTTGGCTTATTCAGTGTGAGATGTAAGGAGAGTCAGATTCCTGCAGGGCCAAGAGAGTCTGCTGAAATTTGGAAGTAGATGAAGGTACTAGATACCTCTAGTTTGGATTTCTATAGTCTTTGGCTGAAGATTGTTTCTTTGAGGCAGTTTGATTGAGGCAGTTTCTCTTGGGGATCCTTGACTATTGCTGGAGCGCTGAGTCACTGCCAGGGTCACTGTCATGGTGAGGAGGTCAGAGGAGACTGCTGACAAATTTCTGTGTGTGTCTGAGTCAAAGGAGAGGCTGCGGTGTGTGATGATTTAGAGCAGCGGTTCTGTTGTGACCCAGCGTAGCAAACCCCCAGAAACGACACACACACACACTTGTCCAAATTAAAGTAGGTTTTATCACTAATCAAGGCTTAGTGATCATTTAAGTTCAGAGTTTCTCCCAAAGTGCTTGTTAACATTCACAAACACTTTGGCCGGGAGTTCAAAGACAAAACAAAACAAACAGATTATGAAGACCTTAATTGCCTCAATTGCTGGAATTGGCAGAGAGCCCGGACTGGAGTTCGTCCAACTGATAGCACCGACAGACTAATCAGAAGCCCGGTAAGGACATCTGTTGTTTCCA
>QLTV01001177.1:1132461-1143213 GCA_003457575.1 Thermophis baileyi | reverse complement strand
CATGCTCTAAATCAGCGGTTCTCAACCTGTGGGTCGCGACCCCTTTGGGGGTCGAACGACCCTTTCACAGGGGTCGCCTAAGACCATCGGAAAACACATATTTCCGATGGGCTTAGGAACCGAGACACCGCTCCTCTATCCGTCTCCAGGCGGACCAGTCACCAGCCTTAGAGGGACAGTGCGATGCACGGGCAGCCCTCGAATGCACAGGCACCGACAGAAGGGCCGCGTGCGCTAGCCCGCCATCTTGGTGCCATGCCCCCTGTGTCAATTCATCGCGTGCGGGGAGGGGGCAGGGCAGGGGTCGTGGCGGCAGCAGGGCGGGGGTCGCATTAGGAAGGTTGAGAACCACTGATTTAGATGAACATCTCAATGGGGCAGATGTGTTAAGTTGGTGCTGGACTTGCGTATCACTACTGACCCTGGGAGGCTATGTCAGAATTGTTGTTTTGATGTCTGCTAATTTTTTCCCTCAACTGAATGAATTCTGTATTTATATAGCTTCCTCACTTGGAGTTTGCTTAACCCCCTTGCTCTTGGCAAGTCTATTTTACTACTTTTGGAGCATGTTTTTTTGACTCCCATCTGGGTCATGACCATTTGTCACTTTCCTAGTGATGAAGTGACGGATTAACTCCTCCTTAAAAATTCTGACAGTTTGGATATGATGTGTCTGATTCGCTCATTTGTGAGTCAGGTGGGAAAAATGACTGTTTGAAATCCAGGAATGTGAACTTATCATTTCTTGAACTGGGTAAGCAGTGAAACGCTTTTAAATGAATTGTCCTATTTTGACAATTTAGGGGCTGCGATAGGGATGCGCAATAATCTTGAGGCTGTTGCATCTATGCGCATTCCAGTGGATTTCTTATTGCTTTTTCTTTAGCACACAGTGATGGTTGGGTGCTTTAGGATGCGCTGTTGACATGGGACAGGTTGCTGGAATATCAGCATGGCCAGCTTCTGCTGCCATTTTAATCCCGATTGCCAGAGAGGAGTTGCAGATCAAGGAATGGTTGGAATCTGTCCATGTTGATTTCAATGCCATTTAGCTTAGTGCAGTGTGAAAATTAAGGGCAAAAAGAAGACGTCGTGGGATCATATTCTTTGGGGGGTGAAGGGGATCCTGAAGCTGTAGAAGAGAGAGAGAGAGAGAGAGAGAGAGAGAGAGAGAGAGAGTGCACGCGCAGGGGACTTGTTCCAGAAAGTTATCTCCACTATCTTCCTGCTCTGGGGAGTGACTGGAGCTTGGGAGAATTTGGTGGGGGGAAGCTGTTTTGTTAGTGGCTTTTGTGTTGTCATATTCTTTGGGGGGTGAAGGGGATCCTGAAGCTGTAGATCCGTTACTCACATTTTTCGTTGTCCCTGCGGTGGGGAGATGGGAGTAACTCCTCCTCTTTTCCTCAGCTTTGTTGGACTTATAGGCCCCAGGAGCTGGCCCAGGTTCTTTTCTTGCCTCTGGATGGCTTTTTAGGCCATGGTGAGAGCTTATTTTAGGAGCTGCTGTTTCGTCACCATCTTGGCTCCTCCCCTAAGAGCCCCAATCTGATGATCTTCCAATTTGTTGTGACAACAGTGCTCCTAGGGAGCCCATTCAACAGCACAGTTCTATTATTAAATTTCACCCAAAGCATTAGTGTGCAGGTCAACAGGTCTGCACACAATGAATAGTCTTCCTTTATTCTTGCAATCTGATGCCTGCTTGGTCTTTGGTTTGTTTTAAATCAGTTACTGATCCATAATAATATATCAGTGATAAAAGGAATGTATGTTATCAAACATAGTTCTTTCAGTGCCCATACTTGGCAAGGAAGAATAATTATATTGTTTTCCTCTTTTGAAGCAATACTATATACAAGACCGGAGATCTACCACCTTCATCTAGGGTCTGACAGTTTTATTGCCAATATTTAATTTAATCTTATTTAGATGTAAATTTCTCCTACAAATATTTTATCTGTGGGGGGTTTTGTGAAGGGGGGGCAGGTAAAACCAACTGCTGTTGAACTTATAAAAAGGCATTGTGAAGTAAATATTCACACAACAATAGCACAGACTCTTAGTAAGATTTTTTTTTTAATTGTTGGTATTGTTTTCTCCTATACAAATAATAAATCTATTTAATGGTCCATAAAATAACTCCAACAGTTAATTTAAATCATTCTCTAATGTGAACTTCCGCCCAAAGGTTAAGTGGACCATATCACTAACCAAATAATCTGTGTAAAGAATATTCACGGGTTCAATCCTTACATTGATATAGTCAGTCCTCCCAGATAAACCAGACAGGAAACAGAATTGGATGAACTAATTCTATTGTAAGGCTGCATTAACAGAATTTTGCAAGTCTATAAGTACAAACTTCCACCACCATCCCTTTTAATTGTTTGATCCGTTAGTGTGGGTCCTTTCTAAGTTTCTTCTTCTGAGTGCTAAGACATTTGTTAAGATTCTGCCTCTCTTGTCTTATTGGTTTCCTAGGCAGAATCTCTTCCCCTCTTTCCCCAACTTTTCCACTTTCCATTTACAAATATTTAAAAATGTTGTGATGCTTGGCATTCCTTCTGGAGAACTATTTGCTACGTCCCCTCAGGACGAGCAAGTGTGCTGGAGAACCCCTCTGATTGGCTACGACGCAGGCTGCCTAAGAGCGGGAGTTTAGAGCCTCCCCATTGGCTGGCGCGTCTGACAGCTGGCTATAAAAGAGCTGTCAGACGCGGCAGGTTTTCGCTGGCCGATACGAAGCTGTTCTGCTGTTTGTCTTGCTGTTACACTGTTGAGCCTTAATAAAGGCTTGTTCTGTTCCACATCCTGGCTCGCCTCAGTTCTTTCCCCTCGCGCTAAGGTTATAATACTGGCGACGAAGGTGGGATACTGAGGCACAGGTGATCAGAACCTTTCAAACTGAGCTGAGAGTCACCTTGAGCTGCCAGTCATGAAGGCAAATTGCCTCAGCCCTTGTCAGGATGGCCAGCAACGGCAATAACCCGACTTTTTTCGAGGCGTACAGCCCAGCCACAGAGACGTGGGATGCATACCTGGAGAGGTTCGAATGTTTCCTCCAGGCAAACGACCTAACGGAGCTTTCCAGCGCTAGGAAAAGAGCCTATTTCCTGAACGCTTGTGGCCACCAGATGTTCTCTACCGCGCGAGCCCTAGTCGCCCCTCAGCTGGTTTATACAGTGCCATGGGACGACCTCCTGCTGAAGCTGAGGAATCACTACTCGCCCACACCGTCTCGTATTGCCCGCCGTTTCGCTTTTAGGCAGCGAGTGCAAAAGGAGGGTGAGCCCATAAATCATTACATGGCCTCCCTCCGAGATGCGGCTCTGGACTGCGAGTTTCCCAACCTAGATGACTCCCTTCTTGAGCAACTTGTGTGCGGCGTGAGGGACATTCGCCTACAACGCCGCCTGCTAGCCCGCTCCGAACTGACTCTCAAAGTGGCCATCGACGAAGCCAGCGCCTCAGAGATGTCAAATAATTCTACCACTGAAATCCAACGATTCCAGCCCACCTCCGTTCCAGCCAACCGATATGCAGCCGTCCACCACGACGACACTGACCCTGCGGAGACCGGGGACACCGAGGACGACGTTAGCCGCCTCCGCTCTACACCTCAGAAGAAATGGCCCCTGCTGCGGAAACCTGCTTTGCCGCCTTGCCTCGGGTGCAGAGAGGCGCACCCCCACGCCTCTTGCCATTTTAAAACAGCCACTTGTCGACGCTGTGGCAAACTGGGCGATCTGGCTAGGGTCTGCCGTGCCAACCTGCAAGCCTCCCCCCAGCCAGGCTCCTGGCGCCCTCCACGCAACCCATCCAAGCCGAGGGACGCCTGTTTCTCCGTTCTCAGAGACTTTGAATCAGCTGAAGAGGATGTCTGCCTAGCCTCCGGGGGAAATAAGATCCACCTGTCCGTCAAAATTGAAGGTTCCCCTTGTAGCATGGAGGTGGATACCGGCTCGTCCAGAAGCATAGTCTCCTGGGACACCCTGAAGCAATTGGTGCCCACCCTCTCTCAGGCCTCATTGGCTCCCTGCGGCATTAGGTTCAGGGATTACCAGGGAAATAACATTCCCATCTTGGGGCAGGGCCAGTTCTTAGCGGAAAAGGGAACCTTCACGGGACGCCTTCCCTTAATTGTTGTCTCAGGGTCCCTCCCTTCCCTCCTTGGGCTGGACTGGTTTGCTTCCTTAGGCCTTGGCATCTCTGGCATCCATTCTACAGCTTGCGATGACTTAAGCGGCCTGGCCACCGAGTTTGCTGACGTCTTCGAGGAGACTTTGGGTAAATATGTGGGCACCCCCATCTCCCTCAACTTAGACCCCCAGGTGGCTCCAATCCGCCTTAAACCAAGGCGCATACCATTTGCCCTACGCTCTAAAGTGGACGCTGAGCTGGATAAGTTAATAGCTCAGGGCGTCTTAGAGCCCACTGACCATGCGAAGTGGGAGACCCCCATCGTTGTCCCCATTAGGCCAGACGGCTCTATTCGCCTATGTGCCAACTATAAATGTTCCCTGAATAAGGCCCTGCAAGCGCATCCCTACCCTGTCCCTGTTGTCCCACACCTGCTCCATTCCTTAGGCCGGGGCTCCATTTTTTCCAAACTGGACATGGCACAGGCATATCAGCAGCTCCCGGTGGATGAGGCCACTGCGGATGCCCAGACTATTGTCACCCATCGGGGGGCTTTCAAGTGCCGCCGCCTCCAGTTTGGCGTCAGTGTCGCCCCCGGCCTCTTCCAAACCCTCATGGAGAGACTGCTCTCAGGGCTACCAGGTGTCGTCCCCTACTTCGACGACATCCTGATCTCTGCTTCTAGCAAGCAAGAACTCCTCTCCAGGGTCAGGAGCGTCCTTCTGCGCTTCAGGCAGGCCGGCCTCAAATTGAAGAAAAGTAAATGCAAAGTAGGGGTCCCCTCCATGGAGTTCTTGGGCTACCTGGTGGATTCTGCTGGCATTCACCCAACTCCCTCTAAGGTGGCTGCTATTAAAAAGGCCCCGCCCCCGTCCAACAAGGATGAATTACAGGCCTTCCTGGGCCTTCTAAATTTTTACTGTGTGTTCCTTCCCCACAAGGCCTCTATTGCTGAGCCTCTTCACAGGCTCCTGGATTCTGGACACCCTTGGCAGTGGGACGGGCCGGAGCAGGCCGCTTTTGCGGCTGTTAAGCGTCTTCTAACATCCGACGCTGTTCTTGTCCAGTACAGCCACAAGCTGCCCCTCACCCTGGCTGCCAACGCCTCCCCCTATGGCATTGGGGCTGTACTCAGCCATAGAATGCCCAATAGCACAGAGGCGCCCATCGCTTACTTCTCCCGTACCCTCTCTTCCACCGAGAGAAATTACAGCCAGACTGACAAGGAGGCCCTGGCCTTGGTGGCTGCTGTTAAAAAATTCCACGATTACGTGTATGGGTGTCCCTTTGAGTTGATCACGGATCACAAACCCCTTCTGGGCCTTTTGGCTGGGGACCGTCAAACTCCCCTTATAATCTCCCCTCGTCTATCTAGATGGACGGAGTTCCTGGCCGCTTACTCCTACACTTTGCTTTACCGCCCTGGCAAGTTCCATTCCAATGCGGATGGCCTCAGTCGCTGCCCCCTCCCCATTGCCATCCTTGACCCTGCTCCTGCTTCCTCCTTGTCGAGGAATTGGGGCCCCCACTCTCTGCTAATGATATTGCTACCCAGTCTGCCAGGGATCCCATTGATTGATTAATGAAATTTACTTGCTGCCCATCTCGTATCCAATGACACTGGGAAGCTTATAATATAAAAGCATTAAAAAACATTAAAATCATCAAACCTAAAACACAACTGATAAAATCATGAAAAAAAAAAAAAAAACATTTAAGATTAGATGACAAAGAAGAGAGCCGGACACAAGGGGGAAGGAATTAAGTTTAATTAGTTAAGATTAATTTAGATTTTATGGGTGCCTGTTCCCACCAACTCCAAAATTATTTTTCCACTCTACAAGGAATATAACATTGACTTGTTTGATCAAGAATAAGATAATAAGTACTTTTATTGGAAAACCTTTATGGACATTTTGCTGAAAATGGACAGGAATGAGTTCGTTATTTCTGGATCAGATGACTGAAATAGGTTGAAGAAGCAACTATGTAATATAATTTTAAGTGGGATGGAATGATTCTAAGTTTGTACCTGCTGTAAAGAAGATCAGAAGTCACTTCTTTAAATGTCTTTTTCTTTTTCTGCACTTTTACCTCTATCTTTTCTTTCTTAATCTCATTTTCTGTACTTTTTTCATGTTTATCTTTTGCGTGTGTAAAAATATCTAAAAATGTATTTTAAAAGGATTACGGAAAACTGAAATTTAAAGTGTATCAAGGTGAAATTGTTTATCCATAATCTGCAGTGTGTGCAGATACCTCCCCTTGAAACTGTCAGACTGCATGTCCAATCTGATCAAATCAAAGCATATCCATCCATCCATCCATCCATCCATCCATCCATCCATCCATCCATTGAAAGCTAGTAGAGTGAAAAGGCCATCCGCAGTACCCTGGTTCCGTCTTTATTTCCAAACATGCCCTATTAGTTCCGACAAGCATTCCAAACAAATAATTAAAAAAAAAAAGATATGCTGTTGCATCTTCATTCTTTATTAGGAACACGTTCATCTGTCCAGAGAAAAGAGAAAGGGTAATTTGATATTATAGACAGCCCAAAGGATGAACACATAAAAGGTACGGCAACCTCAATCTGCTGGTAAGGCTTTGCTCACTATGGCTGCCATTTTGCAATAAGCAGAGCACCCCTCCCGCTACATGGCCATTATTATTAAGTCCAAATACATTGAGCGGCTAAATAATGGGAAAAACTGTTTTTGATCATCCATTATTTGTCTCCAAGGACAGAATCAAGTAATTTTCCAAATATTTTGTGGGGGGGGGGGGGAACAGCTGCCCCAGTTATTAAAATTAAAACTCTAAAGCAAAAATGGAGAGCTGTTATCCTGATTTTAAAAAAGGAGTTCTGTGAAGATTTTGGAATGATGTACGAGTATCTCAAAATGCTCCTCACAAAATAAAAGCCAAACAATGCTTATCATTCTAAACAACTTTGCACTGTTACAAGAAAATTCCCACACCCCGAGTGAATACATTAGTGCAACATCAACTTCACATTTTTGGCATTTCTGAATCTATAAAAATTAGTTGTATGTCAACGCAGAAAAAATACAGAAAATACAGCAATTGCGGTAAATCACTTATGGTAAATTTGTAGGGAAAGATACAGGGATGGCTGCATTTAAACGTATTTTAATGTATTTCAAAGTAAAGTTGATACATCCAGGACAAGACTAAAAGTGAACTTTCTTTTGTATAAGCTGAAACAAAACAAAGGCAAACCTTGGGGGGAAGATGAGACCCAGAATGAAATACAATTAAAGTAATAAGAAACAGTTACGTGTTAGAAATCATACGAACTAGAAAATGTAGCCTCCTAAAGAACTGCATATTTAATCATTATAAATAGCAACTAACTGAAAGAGGAGGTATTTCTTCTACCTAGAACATTGTTTATAGGACATAAGAATACTTCTAAATAAGTGGTATACAGCAAGCAAAAGCCAAGCAAAAGAGAGATTCTTCTCACCTACTGTATAATTCTAGGTAAAATATTGGCATTTTAATCCAAAGTCCCCAGATGCTCTGTGTCTTACAATCAACGTTTTCCAGTTTGCTTCATTGGCACCATGAAGGACATTACCCTGACTCAGCTCACAAGATCAGAAATCAGATTAAACGTAGTTAAGCACCAATACAGGCAACTAAAACATACATGGGCAGTCCCCATTCCAAAGATTTTCCTGTACCTTTTGGTGCATTGATATGGACGTCCAATTAAAAGGTCATATTATTATATATGAAAGACAGAGGGCTAGATGTGTTGCTATACAGTACACTGCTACTCTATGTGAGTTTATAGATGTTATCATGAGTAAAGGTTTTAATTTTGCATGTGGAATATACAGTATGGATGGACAAATCTATCAAGTTCAGTTTGTTGAACTTGATTTTTTTTTCCAGGTTTGCATCACCATATATAAAGTTTGATGCACTTCTTCACATGTATACACTTTGGTTTGCAATGTTGATTAATGCAGAGCTTTTGCAAAAAAAATTATTTTGATAGATTGAATTTTTGCATATTGTATATTGGACATTTGCACAATATAGTTCATTAGTGTATACCACAAGTGACTCTCCTGTTTTGGTGATGTGGGAGGATGGATAAGGAAATGTAATCTTCCTTTCCAGTAAATACAGTTCACTCACATTCAAATGTGAACAAAATAGTTCCTTTTTCATTTTATTTGATTTCTATACTCCAGAAGTCCATGGTGCATCTGTCCATGACCATCATCAATTGAAAATGCCAGCAATGTATACATTTTATTTTATTTATTAAAAATGTATTGACTGCCTGTGGACTTTAAATAAGTGGTTTAGCTTATTAATTTCCACATGTATATGGAACTAGCAAAGTGAGAACTGAGACCTCAATATTCCTTGAGTTGGGTGAAATTTCTAATCAATGCTTGCATTTTCTTTCTGTTTCTGGCTGCAGTGAAACAGAACAGTACTTATAATTCTATTTTATAAATGGGTGGACATGTCTGATGCTGTAAACCCTATCTACTCTCTTTAACACTGTACAAATGGAAAGAAACAAAGTTGTACAGACTGTTAACAGAATATAAAGATTGGCATAAGCTACAATTTACCGAGCATAATGTTTTACTTCATGGGCTCATTTAATTCTTATTAAATCCTACATAAAAATATATTAATGTGAATATTTAAACATTAATTCAATTGTCTTTCCTATCATATTCATCTGAATTATTTCTGCTTCTTCATCTAATTATTCCCACAAGTTATGAGAACCCAGTTTGAGTATTTAAATATCATAAATCAGATCCTAGATGATACACTCCACTAGATGTTTTGGCTTCCCTTTTTACAATTGTTCATCCTGAACATGAAAGGGTTGGACTTACAGTTCCTGTTTTACAGTTCTTTATAAGAAATTTGTGTTTTGAAGAGTGCTGTCATCATTAAAAAGAAGGCAGTTTTAGTTCTTGCCAGCTAACTTGAAAAGTTGACAGTACAAACTTGACACTTTCCTTGCCAAGTAAATGTCTCTGTGCAGCAGTCGGGAAATTTGGTTGTAAATCCCATTATTCCAACTTTGACACAAGTTTACTTTGTGCTACCGTGTCACCTGCAAGCAAAAGAAAAGAGAAATGAGAGAATCATACGTATAAATATTGTTGCTCGCAATTGGTTTTTAAAACCTCTTCAGAAAGTTTAAATATGCACAATGAAGATAAAACACATACAAAGATAAAACCAGAACATTATCCTCACAGACAGATCTTTGCAGTAGCATCTGAGAGAACCAATGGCTTGGGAAAGAGGTGAATTTTAACCTGTTGACAAAATGTGGTGATGCTAGACGTGTTCCAGCAATAGTAGTAGTCCAACTGCAAATGATTTAGTCACAGAAGTCGAGTTTTGACCTTTGTGCATGCTTTCAAATTGCTAGGTAGGCAGGAGTTGGGGCAGGAATGGGAGTGTGAAGGAGTGAGGTTCCGTTCCTGCCCGGCTCCTGCCCACCTACCAGTTCAAAAGCATGCTAATACAAATAGATTAATGGGTACCACTTTGGTGGGAAGGTAACAGAATTCCATGCGCCTTTGGCATATAACCATGCGGGCCACATGACCACAGAAAATGTCTAGACAATGCTGGCTCCCTTAGCCAAGAAACAGAGATGAGCACCATGCACTAGTTGGACATGACAGGACAGGAAAACCTACAAATGCAGTTCATGTGTTGAGAGGATGTAATGTCCTATAAATGATGTGCTATGAACCTCTCTTTTCCTACTTTTCCCATTTTCACTTTTGAAGGCAATGAGCAACTTCTAATCCTGGTTTTCAATGAATTGCAAATCCATATTTACAAAAGAACCATGGTGGCGCAGTGGTTAGAATGCAGTATTGCGGGATAATTTTGCCGACTGCCAGCAGTTCGATTCTGACCAGCTTAAGGTTGACTCAGCCTTCCATCCTTCCGAGGTCGGTAAAATGAGAACCCAGATTGTTGGGGGCAATATGCTGACTCTGTAACTGCTTAGTGAGGGCTGTAAAGCACTATGAAGTTGTATATAAGTCTTAGTGCTAAAATGAGAACCCAGATTGTTGGGGGCAATATGCTGACTCTGTAACTGCTTAGTGAGGGCTGTAAAGCACTATGAAGTTGTATATAAGTCTTAGTGCTATTCAGGGGTGGGTTCCAATTTTTTTTACTACCACTCTGTGGGCGTGGCTTAATTTTGTGGGAGTGGCTTGATGGCCATGTGACCGGGTGGGAGTGGCTTGACGGCCATGTGACTGGGTAGGAGTGGCTTGACAGCCATGTGACTGGGTGGGAGTGGCTTGGCGGTCGTGTGACCGGGTGGGAGTGGCCAACTTGTAAAATGTGGTGAAAAAGTGACTTATGACCATTTTTCACACTTAACGACCGTCAGTCGTTAAGTGTGAAAAATGGTCATAAGTCACTTTTTTCACTGCCATTGTAACTTTGAACAGTCACTAAATGACTAGTTGTAAGTCAAGGACCAACCTGCACTTAAAAGCCACACACAGATGAACATATGAAAGCAGCCATGGAGTCACATAAAAGGTGATTGCTGCAAGAAGCAATTAC
>QLTV01001177.1:1111304-1131664 GCA_003457575.1 Thermophis baileyi | reverse complement strand
CTGTTTTGGTCTTCAATTTTAAAAAATAAATAAAAATAAAACAAATAAAGCCAAAAAAAGATGGTGACCGCATGCACAGTGCTGGAAGTCACCTTCTGAGCGTGCTCAGAAAAAAAAAATAAAGCCAAAAAAAGATGGCGACCACATGCACAGTGCTGGAAGTCACCTTCTGAGCGTGCTCAGAAAAAAAATAAAAAAAATTAAAAAAAATTAAAAAAAAGATGGCGGCCCCCACGGACCAGCAACCACCGATCCGGTTCGGATGACGTCACTAGCAGGTTGCTACCGGTTCGGGCGAACCGGTCCGAACCGGTAGGAACCCACCCCTGGTGCTATTACTATTGCTAATTGCAGTGAAAGTGTGGTCCATATGGCAATCTGTTTTGAGGAAATGCTTCTTTTGTTCTCAAGAGAAAACCTGTAGCTAGAATCAAAGGTGTTTAGGGATTCTTTACAACTCCTTCTTTCTAGAGATTCACCAAATACTGAGCACTTGTGGCAGTACTGTGTTTATTGCTTTTCCGTTAGTTTTTCAGAAAGTGGGATCAATTGAGTGTTTTGGATTTTACAGATGGAGTTTCAAAGTCTGTGTTGCTTTTGATGGGTATCATTTTACACTGTGAATTTTCCTTCAGCTAAAAGTACAAAGACATTGGGAATATAAATCTATATTTACAAAACACAAGTTGTTCATAAGTAAATTTCATGTTTTATTTCATTATTTTTTCAGTTTATATGGCCATACATCTCAGGTTCATGACTCTGGGTTAACAATGTTGAATAGTATAAAATAATAACAAAAAGAGAAAAACAAAAAACACAATCATAAAACAACTGGGATACAAAACAATCCCCTCAATCACAAATAAACGTAAGCAATGCACAGGCTCAGGCCCACCTCCTGACCTTCAGGCCTGGTGGGAAAGCTAAGCTTTTAAGGCCTTACCAATTAAGGTCAGGACCAATCTGATCTCCAGGGTATGGTGTTCCAAAGGGTGGGTGCCATGACAGAAAATGGTCCCTTTCTGGACCCAACCAGATTGCATTCCTTAGAAGAGAGAACCTGAACATTTTCTGCCAGACCTAGTGGGATGGGTAGAAATAGTGGGGATAGAGGCAGTTCCTCACATAACCTGGCCCCATTTTGTCCTTTTGAAATAAAAGACTAATTATGACGCTGTTTTGTAACACTGAAGATTTTTAAGAGGAGATTGGATATACATTTGTCTGAAATGGTACAGGGTTTCCTGCTTGAGCGTGGGATTGGACTAGAAGGCCTCCAGAGTCCCTTCTAACTCTTCTGTTATTCTAATTCAACAAGAGCTAAAGCAAGAGTTCTCAATCACTAGTCCAGAGACCACTGGTAGAACTTTGAAGGGAACTGCAAGTGCTCCATAGCACAGGGGCATTTTTCTTAATAGCTCAAATCTTGCAAATACCAAATACTGGAAGATTTCAAGCAAGAATACTGATAACTCAATGCTTGGAGGGTTCTTCAATTAATTATTATTATTATTATTTAAATTTGTATGCCGCCCAACTCCCAAGGGACTCTTAATTAATTAAAAGTCAAACATCCATTTTTCCTGAAGATTGACAACTTATGAACGTCAACTAGGACAGCGATCCCCAAGCTTTTTGGCTTTTCGGACCAGCGGGGCAGGGGTGGGGTGGGGGGAGAGGGGATGGTTTCTGGTGAACGGCAGGCGCTTGTGTGCACAGCTCCATTTGCTCAAGGGGCAGGTGCGCGTGCCCGCTGCTCACACAAGTACAGTTGCATGCACACGCGAGCTCGCCCGCCACTTGCACAGCCTGGTTCTGAACGGGCCGCAGCCCGGGGGTTGGGGACCCCTCATATAGGGGGATCATATATAATATTGAACCTGGTCTTCAAAAGATTTCATGAAAGGAGGAGTGTACATGAAGGAAATGGTCCCAATAAAGGGAAGAAGGGTAACAGCAGAGTTAAAGGATTGGTAGGACTCTCTGGAATCAGAGAGAAAAAGAACTTTATTCAGACTCTTAGGTAAATGCTGACAAAAGATAAGGAATATCCAAAAGCTTTGAGTTTGTTTCAGATAACTACCTTGGCCTTTAAGCTTTCACAATACATTTTATGTACATTTTGAAACAGCTCAGTTAGTTATGCTCACTGAATGTAAACAATAAAGTACATTCCATTGATTTTTATTTAGTTTTGTAATTCTTTCAAAACTGACTTATCTGTGTGCTAGAATTCATCTTGTCCAAACAGTTATTGTAGCTATTAACAACATGCAAAAGCATCATTAGCCTTGGTTTTGTAGATGCTTCTCTTTTTCTTTTTTCTCATCAAATGACTTTTTCAGGTCCAGCACTGCTCCACAGTGCAGCTGAGAGGAATAAGTTCCTTTTAAAGGAGCTGAAGCCTTCCTTGCTAAAAGCTTTGAGTGACTTTTCAAATACCTAATCATTTGTAAGGAGATTTTTCATGCATTATCCTGAGAATAATGATCTCATTTCCCTCCCATCCCTGTAATACCAAAGCTTTCACTGTTGATGGCACAATCTGTATAATCAATATACAAAGTGGATGCTCACTCTGTCTGGCTTTCACACTCAGGTTAACCATTTTCAAACTAGTTTTAAAATTAATACTGCAAAAAAGTATATCAATATTAGCTTTTCTATCATCATTGGAGTTTGAAAACTTTCATAAAACTGGTTACTTGCATTAACTGGCTGCCATGGATTGTCCTCATTTTTTTCTGAGTAAATTCATTATTAAATGGACCCTATTTTAACCAAGTTTTGGAAATCCTATGTGGTGTAACTTCTGAACCTGTACACCAGGGGTGTCAAACGCAAGGCCCGTTGGCCGGAGCTGGCCCGCAGGGTGCTTAGATCTGGCCCGCGGGGCCGCCCTGGAAACAGCGAAGGACTGGCTCACGGTGCCTCTACCATCAAAAATGGAGCTTGCGAGGGCTGCACGCAGCCCTCCTGAGCTCCGTTTTCACTGGCAGAGGGTTGCAGGAGGCCGTTGCAGCCGAAAATGGAGCTCGGGAGCCTGTTTTTGCTGGAGCGCTCGGGCCACCACAGACGTCGACATGAGTGACGTTGAGCTGGCCACGCCCACCCTGGCCACGCCCACCCCAGCCCCTCGAGGTCAAACATAATCCTGATGCAGCCCTCAATGAAATTGAGTTTGACACCCCTGCTGTACACCATGGTGATATTATCCACAATCTAAATAGTTATTCATATTTCAATCTTTGGAAATTATCACAGCAATGTTAAATATTTAGACAGTTACTCATGCCCTGGTCATCTCAGAACTGGATTATTGCAATTTGCTCCAGAGCCGAGGTGGCGCAGTGGTTAGAGTGCAGCACTGCAGGCTACTTCAGCTGACTGCTAGCTGCAGTTCGGCGGTTCAAATCTCACTGGCTCAAGGTTGACTCAGCCTTCCATCCTTCTGAGGTGGGTAAAATGAAGACCCAGATTGTTGGGGGCAATATGCTAACTCTGTAAACCGCTTAGAGAGGGCTGTAAAAGCACTATGAAGCGGTATATAAGTCTAACTGCTATTGCTATATGGGGCACCCCAAAACTACAGCTGTTTCAGAATGCAGTGGCATGAGTAAGTAGCATGTGCCTCTTGGGGTACCCATGTCTCCCCATTACTACGCAAGCTGCATTCACTTCCAGTTGGCTTCCAAAGTGCTGGTTATAAAGCCCTGTATGGCATACAGTAGGGGCTGAATATCTGAACAGCTCCAATTGTTTCTGCCTACCCAGGATGTTCCAGCAGAATGAGTGTACTTCAGGTCCCCTCTATTTATACATGTCATTTTGTGGAAGAAAATGTGTGTCTTCTCTGTGCAGGTCTATGACAATTTGCCCCGGCCAACTCGTCACGGCCAACTCGCCACAGGCCAAATTGCTGTGGGCCAAGAGTTATACTAATATAATGGTGGAATAAAATCATTAAAGAAAGGATGCAAAAGGAGAGACAGAGTGAAAAGTGAATGACAAAAATTAAAATATTTTTTTTCTTATTTTAAATAATTAAATTGAATTGTTAAATTGTCCCATGGAGAGTTGTCCTGTGGCAAGTTGACTGTGGCGAGTTGGCCGCAGTGAGCTGGCCATAGCGAGTTGGCCATAGTGAGTTGTTCCATTCCGCTCTAAAACAGCATGTCCAAAGAGATCAGGATGTCACCCTCTTTTTCTGGAGTTCCAGAAAACCTCTCTTTGGTCCCAGGCCTTGGGTTGATGTACTATTGTTTGTCTAGGATCTTGTTTGATTTTTAATGTCTGTAAGATTATTTCAGTCTGGATTGTCTGTTTGGTTTCATGTTTTTATCTGTTTTATGTTTTTTTCCCCTAGTTTTCTACGCTATCCAGAGTTCATTGGAATTGGACTAATAAATTTGAATAAATAAATAAAAGTAAAATATATCATGTCACTTAAAAGGCAAATTCCATACCTAGAATTACCAGGAAAAGGTCTGAAAATAAAACTGTCAGTATCCTGATACATCTACACCAAATAACATCAGCAACACCCAAAGGTTAAAATACTACCCTGTTTCCCCCAAAATAAGACATCCCCTGATAATAAGCCCAATCGGGTTTTTGAGTGCATGGCAATAAGGCCAAGCGCTTATTTCAGGGTTCAAAAAAATATAAGCAGGGTCTTATTTTCGGAGAAACATGGTATGTGCTATTTTGCTTATCACACATACAGTAAAAGACATTACTGTCTTTTACAAGGCATCCAGTTTTGATCGCCATGATGTAAAAAAAGATGTTTCATAAAACTGGTTACTTGCATTAACTGGCTGCCATGGATTGTGCTCATTTTTTTCTGAGTAAATTCATTATTAAATGGACCCTATTTTAACCAAGTTTCGGAAATCCTATGTGGTGTAACTTCTGAACCTGTAAACCAGGGGTGTCAAACTCGAGGCCCATTGGCCGGAGCTGGCCCGCAGGATGCTTAGAGATACATAAGTTTATAAAACCTTTTTTGCTATAATGGATAACATCAGCAATAATTTCTTTTGAGAAACTGAAGCAGCACAGAAGTTACAGTAAATAAACCTGCTTGGTTTAAACCTAGAATTATTCTTTAAGCAAATAACAATAAAAACACGATGTCTTGATATGTTCTATTTTTACGTATAGGAGAGCCAAATACAGTGAGCCATGTTTTTGAGAATCTGAATTCTAAAATTGTATTTCTCAAGTCGCAATCGGACCATCGTATCAAGAAAATAAGATGGAGTTACAGTTAAGCATACAAAAAAAAAATCAATGTGTACATTGCACTAAATTAGAGTTTATTTGAACAACTGCCTAGGTTCATACAAAAGAGGCCTGGTGGTGCAGTGGTTAGAATGCAGTATTGCAGGATAATTCTGCTGACTGCCAGCAGTTCAATCCTGACCGACTCAAGGTTGACTCAGCCTTCCATCCTTCTGAGGTCGGTAAAATGAGGACCCTGATTGTTGGGGGCAATATGCTGACTCTGAACCGCTTAGAGTTATATGAGCCAAGGTGGCGCAGTGGTTAGAGTGTAGCACTGCAGGCTACTTCAGCTGACTGCTAGCTGCAGTTCAGCGGTTCAAATCTCACCGGCTCAAGGTTGACTCAGCCTTCCATCCTTCTGAGGTGGGTAAAATGAGGACCCAGATTGTTTGGGGCAATTATGCTGACTCTGTAAACCGCTTAGAGAGGGCTGTAAAGCACTATGAAGCAGTATATAAGTCTAACTGCTATTGCTATTGCTATAGAGAGGGCTGTAAATCACGATGGAGCGGTATATAAGTCTAAGTGCTATTGCTATTGTGTACAGATGGTCCTCGACTTACAATCACAATTGAGCCCAACATTTCCAGTGCTAAGCAAGACAGTTGTTGAGTTTTGCCCCATTTTACGGCTTTTCTTGCCACACTTCTTAAGTGAACACTGCAGTGGTTAAGTAAATCTGGTTTCTCTGTTGACTTTGTCAGAGAGTCACAAAAGATGATCAGGTGGGTGCTGGAACAATAACTACAACTGTCATAAAACATGCCAATTGCCAAACATCCAAATTTTGATTATGTGCCCACAGGGATGCTGCAACGGTCGTTAGCGTGAAATATGGTCATAAGTCACTTTTTTCAGTGCCGTTGTAACTTCAAACAGTCAGTAAACAAATTGTTGTAAGTCAAGGACTACCTGTAAATCATGCTTTACTATGGTTGTTTTCACACGACCTGCTAAGCCGAAACTAAATAATATTGTGGCTTAGCATAAAGACTGATTCAAGCCAAAGAGGTAGAAAGTAGATAGGAATGGATGAGAATGTCATGCATTTAATTCCAAGAATCTATTCATCTATTTTCCTTCTAAACTACCTTTAAAAATAGATAGAAATGTGCATTCAACTGCATTTTTATGCATTGTTCCATTATCTGGATGTTGTATACTGTACATACTGATAAGGCGATGAGGCCTGTTCTCCCTTGCCTGTTCTTTTGCACAATCCAGTTGGAAGACCCACTTAGGCCACTGAGTCCTGCTCTATGCAAGATTTCAGATCAAAACGCCCAAGAGAGAGGCTTTCTTCTTTAAAAATTTAAAACACAGCACCTGCCATCCAAGATAAAAATCTTTCTGACAATGTGCAAGTGTATTATGCTGTGGTCTTCTATTCTGGCTGGTAAGATATGGCTGTCCTGCTGGAGCTTGGAGGTCAGCCAACTTACAAAATATTGGCCAGAGAAGTAGTAATCCTTCTGCGTGCTTTCACTTAAGCCATGAATTTTTGAGCTACTGGAACTCACCTTAAATTGTACGTGCAAAAGAGGAGATGGGGAGCAGAATACTTGTTACCCTTACGAGTTTTACCTCCTCTACTATCCATTTATCTTCCATCTTTTTGTTTCTGTATGGATCTGTGTGCACAGGTGTGCGTGCGGGATTTTTCTGAATGGAGAGGTGCCTTTTGCTAATGAGCTGCTTCTGTTCTCTTAGTTAGCACAGAAGGGATCTGAGCCAGTTCATTCATCGTTATACCTACACGAATTCACAGTGTGAAAGGAAGCTTAATGTCTTATCTGAATATCCCTGCCCCTTGTTTTTTCTCTCCCAGCGAAAAACATACTGAGATACCAAGAAGAAAAAAATGGAAAAAGCCTCATCGCAGGCAAATTAGCAAATTAAAGATACTTGCAGCACCTTTGGGTGCAATGCCAACCCATTAAGATCAAAGTGAGCTTTGCCATTGACTTCACTGGGACGCAGATTGCACACTCGGGGCTCTCTTCTTTGAAGAGGGGAGTTAATAGCTTGTTACTTTAATGAAGCAAAGCCAGTTTAAGGGCACTCCCGGGTGCTAATTCAGCACAGTAGTTAATCTCAAACTGTAGATGTGCACAAAAGGCCAAATCAGACTTGGAATCTAGATTCACCCTTGTGGAGGAGGAGAAACTCCTTATGCTCATTTGCATTCTATGGAGGTCTGCCAGGTCTTTGGCCCCTGCATGGACGTTTTTTTTTTCTTCTTCTTTAGATTGTATTGGTTTCTGGTGACTTCCCCAAGTGTTTTTAATCACATGTCCAACTGCACGAGAGGATGGATCATTGCTCCACTCAGTCTGAATAATAAGTGGGCTTGAAACCATTATTATTTTCATTGTCGTCTCACCTTACGTGTGAGAACAACTCATACACTTACGCTTCCCCCTGTTATGCTTTGAGTCTCTTGGTCTGCTATCGTTCTTTTTGATGGCTTACACCTCAAATCAGCTTAGAAAGACTTAAATGAATAACCCAGGGTGGCATATACAGCAGGCTCTGGTAATACTGACTCATGCTCTTATCGCCATGGGTTTGAACATGACCTTATTATCTCACCCTACATGGAGCTGCCCTTGAAGACAACCTAAAAGCCGCCCCAGATGGAAGAAGCACTGCCTTCCTGCAGACAGATGAGAGGTCTTATTGTAAAATGACACCAATGCTGCACGAGTGTCGGTGATCTGATCCAAACAGAATCTGCTTCTCTGCTGCATATGGGCGGAGAAGGCACGTTGCAAAACCTAACTTCCTGGGATAAGATTATTTTATCTCCGAAGGTCAGAATAGCTCTCTCCCTATTGATGTGTTTTTAAGTCTATAAAGATGGTCCTCTTTATGCAGCATTCAGGGTATAAGGCGCCAACACAGACAGCAGATGTCTAACGCACGGTTTTAAGACTGGTTACTTCTGTGGAATAACGGAGGTATTTTTATTATGAACTTTAAAATACGAGGACCAAACGGTGTGCATTATAGTGTTTGTTGTTTTACTATTTGCGTTATTTTTATTAGATTGTGAACTGCCTTGAATCTTAGATGGAAACCAGCATAAAATTGATAGGAATAAACTAACAAAAGTACCCATGTGAAATCAATAGCATTTTCACTTGTATAAAAGAATTTTTCTTTGTCCCGCTTTTCCCTCAGTTTTCTAGAACGGATTTATTCTGTTTCATTTTAGATCATACATTCCAGAAAAAAATAATTTTCATCTGAGTAATCTCTGATCTTCTTGCACTGGTATAACAGGGGGGCACACCTCTCATTTTGTAGCAGAATATATTGCATCTGCACCTTTTTTTTCAAGCTAGCAGAGTTTTCAGCTTGTGAATGGCGACAGTACTGTCTGCATCAAAGCAAACTTCAACCAGCCCCAACAGGTTTCTGAAAGCTGAAGTTTAAATCAGTGTCAGATGACCAACTAATACAGATTGGATTGAAAATTTCAGCTGGTGCTTTATAATAAAGGCCTGTGGCAGAGTTATGCCTTGTGCGTGTCTTAGAAAGAAGTCATACTCTATCCAAAATAATTTATCTTCAGGTCAGTGTGCCTAGGAGCAGCATCCTATGTTTAAGCAAGCCAGATCAGAGCGAAGTTCAAATAATTATAATCAAATATTCCAGGTTACACCATTCCTCCATTGAACCCTTTATGGCTACCATAAGCTTCTCACAGATGTTAGCAAAGTCTTTTTCTCCCCCCCCCTCCCCGTCTCCTCTTTTTAAATCTCAGATAGTCAAAAGTGAATTCACAAAGTTCTGAATGCACAGAGTTTTATTTAGTTACCTTAATTAAAAAGCATGTCACTTAAGCTTAGATCCAAGGTGTTTTGTTTGTCTCTTAAAAGTTCTCTGGCTAACTGGGATGGGTGGGTATTAAGGCAAATACAGTTCCTTTTTGAGACTTAACCATTTAGTCCACATAGTTAGTGAGTTAGTGACTCCAGTCACATGCTCTCCGATATACATGCAATGCTTTTGTGAATATGGACTGCCCCATTTATTTTAAAGTAGAAAAATGCATGCTTACATGTGAATGCATGCACCATCTTTTTTTTTTTTTTTACCTGAAGTGACTTGTGGACTATGAGCACTTTGAAGCTCCTTCTTCAGCAAATTACTCACATTGATGGAAGTTCATCTCTCCCACCCCCACATTTCCATGGTTGAAAATGGTAAAGGTAAAGGTAAAGATTCCCCTCGCACATATGTGCTAGTCGTTCCCGACTCTAGGGGGCGGTGCTCATCTCCGTTACAAAGCCGAAGAGCCAGCGCTGTCCGAAGATGTCTCCGTGGTCATGTGGCCGGCATGACTAAATGCCAAAGGCGCATGGAACGCTGTTACCTTCCCACCAAAGGTGGTCCCTATTTTTCTACTTGCATTTTTTACATGCTTTCGAACTGCTAGGTTGGCAGAAGCTGGGACAAGTAACGGGAGCTCACTCCATTACACGGGGCTAGGGATTCGAACCGCCGGACTGCCAACCTTTCTGATCGACAAGCTCAGCGTTTTAGCCACTGAGCCACCGCGTCCCTGAAAATGGCAATCTCCCCCTATTGCCCATATCTGAGCAGTAAGTCATCATGCTTTTCAAAGTATTTTGGTATCACGATCAAAGCTTCCATTTTGTAGGAAATAAAGTTTGTTGCACAAAAAGGAAAAAGACTTTTCAGAGTTCATGCATATTCCTTAGCTTGCCACGTTTTATGTGCCTTATGCCTTAAATTTAATGCAGGCTTAAGCTGTCGGGAAGGTTTGAAAGCCCATCCTTTACATTCATCTCTGTACAAGAATGAAAAATATCAATATCAAAAGCAAAGTGTGATTCTAAGTACTGCGAGGCAAAATCAACCAGGTGTTTTAGGAGAGGAACATTTTTTCTCAATTGACAAGCTAGTCTTGGTTTTATCTATATATTTAACAAGTTGGCAAACAAATCACAGAGTGCCGTCAGCCTGCTTAGTTGTCAATTCTTCTTCTTTATAGGCTAAGTTTACCCATCTCCAGTTTTCAGAGACGGCTTACCTCAGGTTTTCAAATTTGGAATGAAAAAAATTCCAAAACAAGAACGTGGAAAACTACGGTTTGCACCTTGCCGGAAGGTCTGAGACCAGTCGCAAAATCCAGATGACCAACAAATGGCAGCAAAGATATACCCAAAAAAAAAAAGGACTCTTTGGTTTCAGCCTATTTGGGTTTGGTGTTGTTTTTTGCCATCAACTTTAAAACTCTTGCACTTCCCAGAAAACAAATTGATTGAATTTGTCCTCATGGCTCACCAAGGTCCTCCTTATAAAGTCGTCCTCAGATTGACTTTGCTTTTGTTTTGTTTTGGCAGGAAAGGAGGGAGCAAATGTGTCTCTTTCCAAACAGAGCACTGGCTTGGGGGAGGCAACTTGTACCCCTAAAGAGATTTAGGACCACCAACTCCGCAGTTGGCAATATTGGCTAAGTCTGATGGGTGCTGAAGTGCAAAACCTGTTGAGGACATCAAATTGCCTGTCCTACACTGGACTGTATCCATCTACTATTATGCTTTTTTAAGTCTATAGAAAGTTATGTAGGTCCCTATGTTCTTGAAAATAAAGATGATAACCAGGACTGGCTATTTAAAATAATCCCTATACTTTTGTAAAAAAAAAAAAAAAAATCAGGCGTAGAAGAGACTTGATGATTGCCACAGAAAATATTCCACCTTCAGTCATAGGACATAAAGATGGGACACTCATTGTGCATGTGTAGAAGTCTCCATCCCTTCCATACCAGTGATCTCAGCTGCACTGAAATACCAGACAATGACGCTGCATGCATTTGTGAGAATTCTTGCTCTAGTATGACCCAAAAATCAAAGTCAATGCGTGGATACTGAGAGAAAGGCAGCATTAATGATTTGTGATGGGTGTCACTTTAAAAAAAGAAAGAAGCTGCAACCTCAGCTCAACCTTGACTCAAGTATCAGTCTTTTACTTCTTTCCCGTAAATGACTGTCATTCATTCCTTATTACAGGAGGAACAAACCACTGACTTTGGGGACATTATGGTAATTAATAAAGCCTGACCGTACACTGCATGGCTTCATCTTCAGTAACTAAACTACTACAGGAGATGAATTACAGTCCCAAAAGACTGGTGCAATATGCATGTCCCCTTTCCACAGAACTGGCACCAGGGTGAATGATGTTTGTGTCTGTGCATCTGTATAGATGCATGGGCCTGTGCGCATATATGCTTCAAGAGGTCTTTGTTGTAACAATGTCCATGCTTAGTGCAGAAAATTATACAAACGGAGGGAGATGTGATTGGATGTCCCACCTCTGAATTAAAATTGGAAAAGATTGGATTAGGACACTTCAGCAGGGAGATGTTTTCTTAGTACATATATATATATATAGAGAGAGAGAGAGTAACAGAGTTGGAAGGGACCTTGTAGGTCATCTAGTCCAACCCCCCACTCAAGCAGGAGTCCCTACATCATTTCCGACAAATGGCAGTCCAATTTCCTCTTGAAAGTCTCAATTGTTGGAGCTCTCACAACCTCCGAAGGCAACATTCGTTGTCTGGCCTTCGGGTGCTTTGGAAAATAGCTTGACTCCTTCCTCTCTGTGGCAGCCCCTCAAATATTGGAACACTGCTATTATGTCTCCCCTGGTCCTTCTCTTCGCTAGACTAGCCATGCCCAGTTCTTGCAACCGCTCTTTGTATGTTATAGTTTCCAGACCCCTAATCATCCTGGTTGCTCTCCTCTGCACGTTCTCTAGAGTCTCAACGTCTTTGTTTGTAGTGTGGTGACCAAAATTGGATGCAGTACTCTAGGTTTGGTCTAACTAAGGCTTTATAGAGGTAACTAAGGCTTTATAGAAAGCCTCTACCTCTGCTATTCGACCCATGGAGAAAAACATAGTTTCCATCTAATAACATACATGATTTCCATCCTGGAGGGGAGGGGGGCAGCAAACTCTATTTCAAGAGGAAATTTAGATCTCAAGAAAACAGAGTAAGTTAAACTCTCCTTTCCCACCCAGTATGATAATCTGGTTTCTCTTGTGCATCCTTTTTTTTTAAAGGTCAGCATAGCCCCTGATATTGGTCAGCTTGAGAGCAGGGAGTGAGGCCATCCATCCAACCACTTACCTTGGTTGTTTTAATTTTGTTTCCACTGCTGCATGACCAACCTGAGTAATCTGGAAGCACTTTACATTCCTCTCCTTCCAGACAAGGTTCCATATGACACCACCACTTCTGGATAACAATGGCAGCTGGAAAGCAAAAATGAAGTCATTTCAGAACTACATGCAACAAATGGGACCCAGAAAATGCTGCCCAGAAGCAGCTAATAGCTACTGGATCTTCCCACCCTTGGCATCTCCAAATGTGTTGAAGCTGCAGGCCAAAAGTCACGCTAGATGGGAATTCTGGGAGTTTCATTGCCAACACAACTGAAAGTCTATGGAGATTCTCAGTCATGCAGGTCATGGTTGTCCCAAAGGTATTTTTCCTCCACCTTTTTTTTTCCCCAACTGGACTTTCTTGATTTTGCTTGAAGACATTTCGCTTCTCATCCAAGAAACTTCTTCAGTTCTAATTAACTTGTGGGAAAAGGAAAGATCCTTTGAAGAGAACAATTCTAGACAGAGAGGACCAGAAGCTTGAAAGAAGAGTCAAAGAAGCTATGTTGAAATTGAACAGAGATGGGGGAGCATGACACCACCTATCAGTGCAGTCCTTTCAGCAGTCCCAAGGCACTTCCTCACTTTTTTGCACTCTGATTCACAAATTAATCCCCAGATGGTTTCAACAACTATCGGTGTTAGCTACTGGCTGACTGAGAAGAGTATAAATCATTTCCATTCTCCACCAGTTAGTTAGAACTGAAGAAGCTTCTTGGATGAAAAGCGAAAAATTTTCAAGAAAATCAAGAAATCAAATCCAGTTGCTGTTTGCAGAAAAGCACCTTTGAGACAACACATCTGAAAAGGAAAGGCCTTTGCTATACCATGGAATCGGTGTAAGGAAGGATAATAAATTGCAATTCATGCAACAGATTCCCAACGAGAATATCCCCCCCTTCCTTCTAATCCACTTAATAACTAAGGTTCTCTTGACAAAAAGTTACCAAAAAAACCCAACCATTAAATGCTAGGAAAAGAACATTTTAAAACCACACAAGGAAAAAAAAATCAATGTCAGTTAAAAACAACAAAACAGAAACAATATTTCTATGCACACAGAGAAATTGGCATTTTTATTTTATTTTCTTCTCCTGTTGAGTAGCCCCATCCTGGCTTTCACTATGCTGGAAATTGCTTCTACATTTTTTTCTTACGGCAGTTTGTGAAACAACGGTCAAGAATAAGTGCCTTAGGGAAGGGCGTCGAGGAAGTTGTTTGAGTCACCCCAATTTCATGAATGAATTTTTAGGCCCAATTATTCTCATATGCATATCCTTAAGGACCTTCCTCTAGGAGACATTCTGTAAACAGTATCCTCCTTCTCACATCAAAAGGATCTTCAAAAAGAATTCACACATCTCATTTTTCCAATTCTCCAAGCTATGGTTTGAAAGGAACTGAAATGTATGCATTTAATTATCCACTGATATTTGTATTCTGCTCTGCTCTGGAGATTCTAAGCGGCCAAAATGCAGATAATCAGAGAGATTTAAAACATTCGAGACATTGGGTTGTTGTTGTTTTTTAAAGGCCCAGATCTTTGTTCTGTGAAATAACAGGATCATTGGACTGCTCTGGAATTTGGAGGCGGGTACATTCCATAGAGATGGGATAGCTGTTGAAAAGGACTGATTCTTCTGCTCTTGATCCTACTGAGGAGGGATGCCTCAAGTTCAGAACAATCCCTCATCACCTCATCACACTTTGCCCCAATTATTTCCTTTGGTTCTGCCAACGTGGAGTCCAGATCTGAACAAGGTGGAGTCCAGATGAGCAACTTTATCGGAAAAGTGTTTGATCTTTCATATCAACATAAAGAAAGACCTTCTGAGCTGTCTTTACTTGCTGCTGCTGGATGACAATCTGCTGCTCATTCCCTACCCAGAAGCTTTCCTTATATCTGGGCAGTCCACATCTCCTCTTCTCTGCCATGTTCTTCCCTCACCATGGACACAATCCTAATTTTCCATTCCAGGGAAGTGGATAGAGCTCCTTCCTCAACAAACCTTTGCCTCTTACTCAAAGATTGCAAGCTTATCACTTACTCTGGATCTACCCATGACACACAATGACAAAATTCCAGGAGGGAGAGTGGCAATAGCAATAGCAATAGCACTTAGACTTATATACCGCTTTACAGTGCTTTACAGCCCTCTCTAAGCGGTTCACAGAGTCAGCATATTGCCCCCCACAACAATCTGGGTCCTCATTTTACCCACCTTGGAAGGATGGAAGGCTGAGTCAACCTTGAGCCTGGTGGGATTTGAACCGCCGAACTGCAGCTAGCAGTCAGCTGAAGTAGCCTGCAGTGCTGCACTCTAACCACTGCGCCACCTCGGCTCAGTGGCAAGTATTTGACAGTTTGATTTCCTCATCTGTAGGGGAAATAGATCCCTTATCCAGCCACAAGAATTGCCTCTGATTTCCTCCAGTCCTTCCTTCCTTTCCTTTTGTGAATACTTTAATAGAAGATGCCTTGGTTTCTACAAAGTGCAGCTTGCTCCAGCAAACTTCGGATAAAACAAATCCTCTAATTTAAGATTACAAACCTGGATCCAACCATTTCAGTAGGAGGAGTTGACTGAAATCAGGGCATGTTGATTCACATATTATCAGCAAATTCAATTTGCTGAAACTACATTGTGTATGTAGTTACAGTTTTGATGTATGTGTTGTTGTTGTTAGTTACGAAGTCGTGTCCGACCCATCGCGACCCCATGGACAATGTTCCTCCAGGCCTTCCTGTCCTCTACCATCCTCTGGAGTCCATTTAAGCTCATGCCGACTGCTTCAGTGACTCCATCCAGCCACCTCATTCTCTGTCGTCCCCTTCTTCTTTTGCTCTCAATCGTTCCCAGCATTAGACTCTTCTCCAGTGAGTCCTTCCTTTTCATTAGGTGGCCAAAGTATTTGAGTTTCATCTTCAGGATCTGGCCTTCTAAAGAGCAGTCAGGGTTGATCTCCTCTAGGGCTGACCGGTTTGATCGCCTTGCAGTCCAAGGGACTCGCAGGAGTCTTCTCCAGCACCATAGTTCAAAGACCATAATTCAAAGGATGTGTGTGTGTGTGTGTGTGTGTGTATCCCACCTTCATTATTTTCACAAATAACTCAAGATGGTGAACATATCCAACCCACCTCCCTCTTCCTATTATCCCCACAACAACAACCCTGTGAGGTGAATTGGTCTGAGAGAGTGTGACTGGCCCAAAGTAACCCAGCTGGCGTTCATGGCTAAGGTGGGACTTGAACTCCCAGTCTCCTTCTTTCTAGCCTGGTGTCTTAACTAGACCTGTAAACTAGCTTTCCAGTTTACTATCCAGTTTACTCTACTATCCAGTTAGGGAGTTGAAGAAGAAAAGGATAAAGTAAAAAAAAAAAAATACCACCATCAAAGCTGCAAATGAATGGCGATAGGCTTCTGTTTCACTCCCTTACTCCCCCCCACCATGTACAATTACATCCATGCACTGGGAGGGAAGATTTAAATTGGACTTGGACATAGATACTGGCCATACAGAAAATCTCTACAAGCTACTATAACTACTATTAAAAGAGAATTCAAGGTAGCTTACAGTGATGTCTTTCAAATATTGGGTTTACTACAAGCTTGTGGTGTGTAGGTTGAGAGAGAAAGAGGGAGAGAAAGTGGCTCAAGGATACCCAGTGGTCATATGATAATTTGAAGCTACATTACCTTCAGTCCAAGTCCTGAACACTAACCAATTTACTGTATATGAAATGTGACTTATGAATGTTGTTCCTACTTTTGATCTAAAATAGCTATATTGAAATCTATGCTTCATTATTAACCCATAACCCCAAAAGCTATTCTTGGGTTGTTCTTCAGAAAGTAGTACAAGGAAAGGACTTACCAAGCATGCCACTCAAGTAAAATTTTAATGCAACTGAGTGATTAAAATGCTGGCCTAGAAACCTGGAGATTGTGAGTTCTAGTTCTGCTTTAGGCATTAAGGCTGGCTGGGTGACTTTGGCCAGTCACTCTTTTTCATCCCAAATCACTTCAAAGCGTTGTTGTTATGGGAAAAATAGGAGGAGGAAAGAGTATTATGTATGCTTGCCACCTTGAGTTACTTATAAAGTAATAAAAGCATGATCAAAATTGATTAAACGAACAAAATCAGCCTTGTGAGATAGTCCAGACAAGAAGCACACCTAGCTCTAACTGTATTGTAAGATTAACAAAATAACAGAGTTGGAAGGGACCCTGCTCAAGCAGGAGACCCTATACCATTTCATACAAATGGTTGTCCTGTCTCTTTTTAAAAGCTTCCAGTGATGAACCACCCACACCTTCTGAAGGCAAGCCATTCCACTGGTTTATTCTCACTGTCAGGAAATTTCTCCTAGTTCTCCTTGGTTAGTTTCCAACCATCGCTTCTTGTCTTGCCTTCAGGTGCTTTGGAAAGTAGGTTGACCCCTCCTTCTGGCAGCTCCTCAAATATTGGAACACTGCTATCATGTTGCCCCTAGTCCTTCTTTTCACATAACATTAACATTTCAGATTACATTAATAGAATCTTGCAAATCTGCCCCCACCCCCTCACTTTTACAATCCAAGAAACTAGGGAAGGTCCTTCCTGAGAAGTTTGCCATGCTCACATTCCTTCTGCAGGCTCAGATGCCTCTTGTTTGCCAGTTGCCTACTCTGTGGCTCTTCCTCCTGCCTCCCAGGTTATTCCCACATGCCATTTCACATATGAATGACTAGGACACAACCTCAGGGAGCAAGAATGGCTTTCAATGCAGTATCCTAATGCAACAAGCTAAAAATAAGGGAATGTTTGCCAACAGTGCAATTTCAAAATAATCAACTGAAGATTAGCAGCTGTATGTCTGTTTTACAATATTTTGTATACATCTCACGCAGCAAGACTCAGGGCAGCATTCAAGGAACAACCAGAAACAGAATATTTCAAACCTGTTAAAACCAGCCACACTAACTAATAGTATGGATGAATGCCCACAGCCTAGAGACCAACTGCCTGTTGAAACAAAATGATTTTCAAGTCAGGGAATGCAGATCACTTAAAATGATAGTAGTGTGACTTTTTGCATCTTTTGAGGAGGGGTGGGGGAAGCGAGCGAGCGAGAGACGCTAATTAGAAGATACTAAATTTTCAAAGTGTTTACATTGTTGTAAAACCCATCAATATGGTTGGTGAGGAGGAGACTGCACATATCTGCTCTTCCTACATTGTCACAAGCACCCTGGAGACCATTTCTCACTTTGGATGGTTCATCTTTGCCACCCTGGTGTCTGAAAATTACATGGTTGCTTCATCCGCACCTTAGTTATTGATGTGAGCTGACTCCTTGTCCCTGGATTATAGGAAAATTCTTTGAATATCGTGGATATTAAATTAACAGATTTGTCCAAGTAACTGGGCAATTCATGGAAATTTAAGAGTTCATGAATTATAACAGAGCAAACAGAATTTCTGCACCTTCCGTTCAGTGTTTCTTAACCTTGGCACGCATACCAGCTGGGGAATTCTGGGAACTGAAGTGAACACATTTCAACGTTCCCAAATGTGAGAAACATCACTCTAGTCAAAGTGCTTTCTTGCAATCTTAACCACATATTTGCTTGATCAAGGAACACATCATGACGGAGGTCAGGAACACGTACTTCCTCTGAACACAAAAACAATTCTGCTGGACCAGGCCAAGGTGTACTGTAGATCTGAGTTTAGTATTTAGTATGTTTCTCACAACGGCCAAGCATAATAAGCAGCACCTGCACTTATTCTAGGAACGTGCTTTGTTCTTTCCTCAATCCCCAAATCTCTCCGAAACAGCCGGGTCATTAAGAGCTTTCTAAATGTTAACAACTAGGACACTGTTCTTATTTCTGAGACTGACTGCTTCCATAGAGAAAGCATTCAAGTCCCCTGATCGTTTTTGATTGTTGTCTTCTCGACTCCCCCCCTCCCCGCTCTATTCCTTTTCACAAAGCAAAAATCAGAATTGTTCAAAACACTTCAGGTACAAATGTATCACAGAGTTGTAAAAATGCATTGGTACTTTTGTTTTTGATTCCATTCCTAATGATCCCTAACCTGGGATCGTTGCCTTTTTCACAGGTGCCTCACATCAAGTTAACATCTCCAGCTGAGGACTGTGACTTTAAAATCTTTTTGCCTGATGAGCTTCTGATGTCCCAGATTTCCTCAGTGTCTATGTAAAATTAAAGGGATTTCGTGCAATTACATTGCTTTACCTCTATTCAAAACACTGAAGTGGGTTTTTGATTTGGTTGACCACTCATACGGTTTAAAGAGGTCCTTTTGCAGACCTTCATAATCACATTTGGATTTTTTTTTCTTCCCTGGAATCTGGATGATACTGGCAGTCATTATTGCAATTACTGTAATTTGTTAACTGTGGTTACTGTAATTCCAAGGTAAGAAGCAGTTTACAAGTTGCCATTATGATTCTAAGCACAGTACAACACACCTCCAAAATATGTGTCAGGCTCGGTGACCAAGGAAATGTACTTTTGGGGGGAAATCTCATCTGCCTCGTTTCAGGATATGACCTTGTGCCTCAACACTTTATTTCTGTCCTAAGCCTTGCCATCTCTGTTCTGTAAAAGAACTAAACTTGCCCTATGAGCTCTCTCTCAATCTCACAAACTTTACCAGGTTTTAATCTTTTTCACTCAATAAGCTTTTTCAGATTCCCTTACTTCTATGCATGGATACGTGTAAGCGTCCTCTTGGTTATTTAATAGGTGGCCTCCATTAATAGCAATAGCACTTAGACTTATATACCGCTTCACAGTGCTTTACAGCCCTCTCTAAGTGGTTTATAGAGTCAACATATTGCCCCCAACAATCTGCGTCCTCATTTTACCAACCTTGGAAGGATGGAAGGCTGAGACAACCTTTAGTCGGTCAGGATCAAACTCCTGGCAGTGGGAATGCAGTTAACCTGCAATATTGCAATCTAACCACTATACTACCACAGCTGTAATATGTTGATAAATAGGAGATATAACCAGAGAGCAACAATATTTAAGAGCTCAGCAAATTTATGTCTGGGTGAGTTGCAATGTAGTGTGATACAGCTGAAACAACTGCTGAAATTGCTGTAATCCTTGCTTCATTCATTCATTGCATTGCACTGCACCGTTTTCTCAATGGAAGCACTTCTCACATCACCCTTCTTCCTGAACTTCAGGCCCTGTAAAGAATATGCCAGCTTGCCAGCTGTACAACTGCTTCTCACTAACCCAAATAAAATGCAAAAATAGGATACGATATAAATACTTTTGCTGGTTTCTACTGGACGAGCAGTGCTAGGCTCCTGCTTCCTTTTTCTCAAAAAAGTGACAAATACTATGCAATAGCAATAGCACTTAGACTTATATACTGCTTTACACTGCTTTACAGCCCTCTCTAAGCAGTTTACAGAGACAACATATTGCCCCCAACAATCTGGGTCCTCATTTTACCCACCCCGGAAGGATGGAAGGCTCATACAGACTTCACTCTGTCTCAGAATCTTTGCATAGTGCAAAGATGCAAGTTTTTTCTTTATATATATATATATTTCTGTTTCCCCCAAAATAGCAATAGCAATAGCACTTAGACTTATATACCGCTTCATAGTGCTTTACAGCCCTCTCTAAGCGGTTCACAGAGTCAGCATATTGCCCCCAACAATCTGGGTCCTCATTTTACCCACCTCAGAAGGATGGAAGGCTGAGTCAACCTTGAGCCGGTGAGATTTGAACCGCCAAACTGCAGCTAGCAGTCAGCTGAAGTAGCCTGCAGTGCTGCACTCTAACCACTGCGCCACCTCGGCTCTTAATATATAAATATAAATATATATATGT
>QLTV01001177.1:1084931-1102781 GCA_003457575.1 Thermophis baileyi | reverse complement strand
CTTTTCCTGCTCTGACCCAGCCTTAGCAGAACCAAGAAACAGACTCCTTGTACTGAAAAAACCCTCTTTATTTAGCAACTGTGAATTCATGGCATTCACACACAGAAAAGTCCAGGCAATAATCTTTCCAAGCAGTAGTGGGTTGTAAAACCCTTTACTACCGGTTCGCACACACGCTCACGCATGCGCAGAAGCGTCCCGGGCGGGTGGGTGGAGCCTCCCGCAGCCGCCGCTAGCAGTTCTAAGAACTGGTCCAAACCGGGAGCAACCCACCGCTGCTTCCAAGGGTTAATTGCAATAAAAGACCTTATCAGTCCTTGGATAATTGTCAGGCCGAGAGCTTCCAGTCGCAAAGCTGTAAATTAATTCCTGGCAAGAAGTCTCTGAGGCACGAACCACGATAAGCAAATCTTCCGAGAGAAATACGAACAGTTGTCTCCTGCAACCACCACTCCCCCTTTGCTTCTATTTATTCTCCAGCCAGGGAGGGGCCATTCAGCGTCCACGTGTGCCTTTCTTCCCGAGTCGACCCCTGTTCCTCAGTTGTTCCCCTCTCCTGACAGCTCTGCGCATACGCGCATCTGGAACAGGCCCCAGATGTTCTTCTTCCCCACTTATCTCCAACTCGGAGGCAGCTGGGAAATGTCAGACGGCCCTGGCTCTATCTCTGCGTCTGACGCAGAGCATCCATCAGAGCCTTCCGCAGACTCCAGGACTGGCCCAGTTTCCTCCCCAACCTCCTCATCGTCTGAGTCTGCCACCAGCTCCGCTGGCAGCTGGCGGGCCACAACACTTACAACAGTTCGTTTAGTGACCGTTTGAAGCTACAATACTGAAAAAAGTGACTTATGACCATTTTTCACACTTATTATGACCGTTGCAGTATCCCTGTGGTCATGTGATTTACACATTTGGATGTTTGACAACTGGTTCATATTTATGACGGTCGCATGTCCCGGGGTCATGTGGACCATCTTTGGTGACCTTCTGACAAGCAGTCAATGGGAAAGCCAGGTTCACTGAGCAACCGTGTTACTAATTTAACAACTGCAGTGGTTCACTTAACAAATGTGGCAAGAAAAGTCGTAAAATGGGGCAAATCTCACTTAACAAATTTCTCACTCAGCAACATCAATTCTGGGCTCGACTGTGGTCCTAAGTTGAGGACGACCTGTATGTATGCAGTCATGATGCCAATTTGTCAGCCCTTTAAAGTAGGCCAAGAAATAGCTACAGCAGAGAATTGAGGAATGCCCTTTATTGTTAGAACAACAAATTTTGAACAATCTGCCCAAGTTTCACTCCCTCCCATCAACAAAATTAAGAGTTACTTTGAGTTTCCTTCTTCTGTCTTCTTCTTTCTCAAGACTGATCAATCTTTTCTGCGATCCACCTTCCGTGGGTCATTCTTTCCTACAAGGTCAGCTGTACCTTCCTTTCTTTACACAACTTACACCCATTTAGACTGATTAAATTTCTTAGTCATAACCAGGTATATGTAGAATGAAGTCTCACTCTGCTCAGCTGCAATCTATATTCCTTTAATTTCGACAGGAGTTAACCAGCTCCAGGGCACCACGGCAAAAGCAGACAGTTCCTTCTAATAACCAGGCTACTTTTTCATTTTTTTCATTGTGGTTATTCATATTGAGGCTTGTGAAATGAGCTAGCAGGGTAGCTGGGTGACATCTTTATCATCCTTGTAATCTGATTGAGTGGAAGCTATTCATCAGTTCAAATAAAGTTACTAGACAAGATATTGGTTCACAAAACAAACTCAATTAGAAACTGAAATATGAAAACAAATATTAACTTGGTTAGCTATTATTATTTTCTTATGTCTGTGATATCTGAACCTTCACTCCTCGTTACAATTCCTCATTCTACAGAAGGGGTATAAAATCTCTCTTCTTATATGTAAAGATGAAACAGCAGATTATTAATTCATAGGGCACTTTTTTGCTTCAACATCTAAATTAGCTTAACTGACAGCAGATTGATAATGGTAGACTTGCTAGCTTGGGTGCTGATGCAATTATTTCATTTCCCCTGTGCATTTCAGTGCAGGCAGCAGCTAGAAATAACTATGTCTGAAGTTTACTTAATATCAGATACCAATAATCTCTCCAATCGCCTGTCTCAACCCCTAACCTTAACACACACTCTCTGTCTCTGTCTCCCTCCCTCTCCCCTCTCTCTGCACGTATGCGCATACATACATACATACATACATTTTTTTCTGGTTTAAAGAGTTATTCCAGGAGAAAGCTGCACTTTCTCTGTAAGTGGAATGTAAGCCACCCAGAGTCATTGATTGAGATGGGTGGCTATGGCAACTGAATAAATAAATAAAAAATAAAATAAAATAAATAAGTGACATACTTGGGGCAAGTTTTAAAAAAAAAAAGGTGGGTGAAAAGAATCCAACACAACTTTCTCTTCCCCTAACTAAAGGCCCAATTTAGTTTAATGCTTCCAAGTCATTAAACCTGGTAGCAGTATCTTAATATTGTCAAATTAGCCCTCTAAATCTTGGCAGCAAATCTGCAGAATTTCTGCAAGGCTCCATGATGTAGAACGTACCACTGGAGGAATACCTGCATTGCTCAGGATGTCTATCGCGGGCTTATCTTATACATGGGTAACACTTTTGGTCCTAAAGGCTACTTGTGGTTCCAGGTTAGGCCCCCACCCACTCCAGCCGGGCCACATTGCATATGATGTACACACATCTATTCATCTGAGGATCCGTGTTGCTCTCTGAGCTTGCTTGTATTCTTGCAGACATTTCATTATCCAAACTAGGTAACATCATCAGCGCTAGTCTAGCTTGATGTTATCTAGTTTGGGTAATGAAACGTCTGCAAGAAAACAAGCAAGCTCAGAGAGCACCAGGGCCCCCTCATTTCAACCCTGAGCTATAAATATTCTCCTTTATTGGTACCGTGTTTCCCCAAAAATAAGACCCTGTCTTATATTTTTTTGAACCCTGAAATAAGCGCTTGGCCTTATTGCCATGCACTCAAAAGCCCGATTGGGCTTATTATCAGGGGATGTCTTATTTTGGGGAAAACAGGGTATCTATTCACCTTTTCATCCTTCTTCCCAGGGAGGCCTACCCCAAACCAAGGGAGCATCACTGTTTTCCCAAAGCCACTGGACAAATCTTGAAAAGGAGTTTAACTCCAGTGAGGTTGATCAGTATAGTGTCAGTATAAATGAGGCTCATTTCCCTCACTGCAGCTCCCCTCATAATAGGATTCTACTAATCTTCTGATTAAGAGTAGTAATTGCTATCACTGGAGAAGACAAACCTGGAGTTTCCCAAACAACTGCGCCCTTCTTCTAGAGATAAACTTCCTCACAGAATCAAATGTCTATGCATGTTTCTTTTTTTCTTTCACATGTTCATGTAGGCTACAGAATAACACCAATAATACCAACACCACATTTGCCGAAGACACTCCAATGGGATCAAGAACTATTTTTACCCTTACTGCAATGAAACAATTCAAAGTAGTTCTCCTAAAAATGTTTTCTTTAAAAAAAAAAAAAAGGAATGGACATATTTTCGAGGGAGACTTTAGGGTGCAACTGAATGCATACTTCAATGATGGAATTAAACCCTTTAGGTTTACATATCTCTCAAGCAGAGGGTTAGACTAGAAGACCTCCAAGATCCCTTCTAACCTTATTATTAAATGTTGTGTTCTAAGAAAAATTAGCAAGGGGGAAAAAACCCTGTTGTCTGTAATATTTCATACAAACCATTTCAGTATCATGTGATATACAGAATACTTTGTGGTTCGATCGCACTGTAGTTAGACCTTCACAATGTGGGGCTCTCCAAGTGTGTGTGGACTACAACCCCCATCACTCCTAGCCAGCTGGCAAACATCGGAATTGCAATCTAAAGTTTGGCAGGTGCTTTGCTTGGAATATTTTACTTAATGGCAAGACACAAAGCTTATCCGTCTTCTGGAAAGAGACTGTCACTCTCCTTTGAGATACGACCACGCCAAGAGTGTTTATCTCCCCCCCCAAAAAAGGCGAGAAGCCTAAATCTCTTGATCACAATGAATTCAAGTGTTTACTGCTTGTTTAAAAAAGAAACAAGAGGTTGACCTTTAGAGAACACAATACCCTTTGGCTCCACTGGAGTCCTCCGACTGCCGGGAAAGGCAGTTGAAAATCACTCTGGTTCCTCTCCCTCCCTTTCCTTTCTGTTCCATTTCTTAATTCTTCTTTTCATTTGCTAGGCTGCTTTGAGAGCTGAGCAAATCAATAGAAATGGAGGAGAAGCAGGCATCAAGACCATTTTTTTGGAGCCTCGCAGGATCCCTAGGAAACAGAAAACAGAGACCTGCCAGTGGGTGACTCTGGCTGCAGCATTAAGCTCTCGAGTGGCTACATACAAGGAATAAAAGGCAATGATATTACATAGCACAAAATTGCATAGGCTAATGTATATGTATAGAGGCACAATTAGGACTAAACGCTGTAATTTAAATAGTGTACATAATAGGGTGGAATACAACCAACGGCCTGCCTGCCTGCCTGCTCTCTTGCTTTTGGGTGGGTTAACCCTTGATGGTCCAATCTGGATTAAGGCTATCAGGCACAGGAACAGGATGTATAAGTTGTCCCCATGTTCTGTAACACTGCCTTAAAATGCAAGCTCTTGAACCTTTTCTTCTCAGGGATATAGATGTGGTTTCATGGAGTACAGGCAGTCCTCAACTTAGGACCACAATTGAGCCCAGAATTTATGTTGCTGAGTGAGAAATTTGTTAAGTGGATTTGCCCCGTTTTATGACTTTTCTCGCCACCTTTGTTAAGTGAATCACTGCAGTTGTTAAATTAGTAACACGGTTGTTTAGGTGAACCTGGTTTCCCCATTGCCTTTGCTTGTCAGAAGGTCACAAAAGGGGATCACATAACTCCAGGACACTGCAAGCGTCATATAAATGTGAGACAGTTGTCAAGCATCCTAATGTAAATCACATGACCATAGGGATGCTGCAATGGTCATAAGTGTGAAAAACGATCATAAGTCACTTTTTTCAGCGCCGTTGTAACTTTGAACGGTCACTAAATGAACTGTTGTAAGTCGAGGATTACCTGTATATAAATTGGTTTCATGGAGTATGTACAAATGAAGAGCATCAAATTGCCAAAATGTATAAACTCTTGCTGAAATTTGGAGGATGAACAAGTGAGAGTGTGTATGATAAAAATGGGCTAAAGGTTTTATCTAATATAACATAACGTATTGTTGGAAAATTGGGAAAATGTGGTTGAAAGGTTTCAAATTTACATTACAATTCAAAAGAGAATTTCCATAAAATGATGTACTATCAATATATGACTCCAGAAAAATTAGCCAGAATATATAAAGGTACTTTATGTTGTGAATGTGGGCAATATAAAGGATAATTTTAGCTTGCCTGATGGACTTGGAAGCCATGGGAGATTATTTTTATACATGAACACAGTTGTGAAACTGTATGGACAAAAAGATGGAAAGATTCTGATATGCCCCCAATGGACGAGTGGATGGTAAAGATGACGCAAGTAGCAGAGATGGCAGAATTAACTTGTTTACTTAGAGTAAGGTCAACTATTAGTGCCTGGAAACTATGAACCTATTTCTGAAAGAGAGGGGAAAAAACCCTTGTGATTTATGAATTTGATGATTAGAAAGTGTAGCTTATGAAAGAAGGAAATTATGATATCATCGTAGAGAGAGAAGATAAAATAAAAATATATTCATAATTGCTGTCAAGAAGTTAGGAAGCCATTTCTTTATTATCTTTTCTTGGCTTTCTTTTCTATTTCTCTTTTTACTTATTTACTATTCTTTATTTCCTTTGCTTCTTTTCTAATATTGGTATTCCCTTTTTCTTGTTAAAAACTGATTCAATAAAAATAGCATTTTTTTAAAAAAAGAATATGCATGTAGTTTGTCATTACCTTGTTCTGGGATTATTGTTGTTATTATTCTTAGTTTACTTTCCAGTCCAGCCTATAACCTTGGTATTTCCTGGTAGGTCTCACATCCAAATCCCAACCAACTCTCACAACCTGTGATGACCCGGGACAAAGCACAAAGGTTCCACAGCCAGCTGAGAGTTCAAACTCCCTTTTAATGCTCCAAATTTCCCCCCAAACGCTCCCAACGTTCTTGGCAAGTCCCAGAGCAAAGCGCACAAACACACACATACGGCAACCTCTGGCTGCGCCCAGTCCAGCAAAACAAGGGAACAGGGGAATGAGTCCATGAAACAAGAAACAATGAGTCCACAAAACAAGGAACAAACAATGAGTCCACAAAGTAGGGAACAAGGTACTGAGTCCACGAAATCAGGAAGGAGCAAGCTGTCCTGCAAACTCGAAATGTCTGTACTGGCACACCAAATTCTACCAATTCAGCATTTGTTCCCAACAAATGCCCCTCCCCATAGTGTCTCCTTAAATCTCAGCCCCCAGGTGTGCCTTGTGAAGAGGGGCGGGATGGTCTCCTCCCAAGTCATCGGGTTGGCCTGCACTGTTCCCACCTTGTCTCCACTCTCCATACTTGGGGATCAGGAGGGGGCAGTCCTTGCTTATCGCCTGAACTCCATTGTTCCTCATGTCCACTGCTTGCCCTCTCTCGGCCATCCTGCTAACAAGCCGTCCCAATCCTGAGGGACCCTGGGCTGCCTCAGCCTGCTCCTCCCCACATTCCTCCAAAGCCAACGAAGCCGCCCCCTCGATCTCCGTTGGCTCGTCCTCCTCCGCAAATTCAGGCTCCGACGGGAGCATGACACAACCCCTGACTTTCCAAGGTAACAAATTTCCATCTAACTTGGGAACACTGACATATTAATTCTTTTTAAAACTCTCATGGTACCAATGGAATTGGGTTTTTTTTTTAAAAGACATCTTCAAATTGATGTCGATGAATATTTTAAAATAATAATCATGGTGAGAAAAATGAAGTTCCCCTTCTCCTACCCAACAATTCAGATCCAGATCACGGTATCTGCACACACCCCAAAACCAAATACAAAATGAAAGAGAAGCTGCCTGATAAATATTTTACATGTCATATGTTGTCCCAGCTCTAATAAATGAAGGTCAGCTTAAAGATCACTGTTCTCCCTTCTTAACGCTCTTTATCTTTGAACTAGACTTAAACCAGACAGTTCTTCAAATATTGGTCAAACAGAGAACTGCAGTAATTAAAATGGGTCACCCTACTTTCTCCTGGTACTCAAATAACAGCTTTATCTGCTCTTCTTCATAAAATAGTACTGTATTGAAAAATATTCTATTCAAGTCTATTCAATAAAATGAACTCATCGTTTTTCAAAGCAGTTAGCAAAGACAAACAAAACAAAACCAAGCCGTGCAATATGATCAAGTGTGTTATAGTTAAAATAAATAGCAATAGCACTTAGACTTATGTACTGCTCCATAGTGTTTTACAGCCCAAAGCAGTTTTCAGAGTCAGCATATTGCCCCCAAAATCTGGGTCCTCATTTTACTGACCTTGGAAGGATGGACGGCTGAGTCAACCTTGATCCAGTCATGATCAAACTGCTGGCAGTCAGCAGAGTTAGCCTGCAATACTACATTCAAACTATTGCACCACCATGGTCTTTGCTGGATCCCAACAACGTTTTGAAGATCATAGATATAGGTTTCTACCTAGCATGCTTCTTCTCCACAGATGGAGGGGGGAAATGCTGGAGGGTGTGTTGGTAGCCATGGAGTTTTTTTAAAAAAGAAGCCTTCTTTGGAGATTAAAGTGAGTCTTGTATGTTTTACCAATAGAAGAGAATATTTGTAGTTCAGGGTTGAACTGTGGGGTCCTTGGTGGTCCTTGCAGATGTTTTATTACCCAACTAGGTAATATCACCAGTGCATGTTGATGATGTTACCTAGTTGGGTAGGTAACATCAACATGTTACCTAGTTGGCTCCATCATGCATGCTGATGATGTTACCTTGTTGGGTAGTGTGGGAAGTACACCCCAAAAGGACAGTGCCAGAAACCTCACAGCACCAGAAACCTCAGAAAACAGTGCCAAGAAATTCAAGCCAGCCCTTCCCCCTTTAAGAAAACCAAGAAGCACCAGCTGAAAGAAAAACTCAGAGCAGCCCTGCTAACAGAGCTGACAATAGAAATACTTAAGTAGAGCCATTAAGATAAGGAGAATCAGGCTATAAATAACTCACCAAGGCAAAACCAGAACTCTCTTTTTCCTGCCACCTGACAAGATTAACCCCCAGGATAGGAAAGACAAAGGTCTTGAGACAGGATTAACCCATTAAGGCAGGAAGACAGGATCCAGGGCAATCACTTTAACTAGAGGCACACAAATAAACCCATCAAGCTGCAGGAGCTTCAAATGGGAATTAAGCATAAAAGTCTCAGAGTCACACCCCCAATCTGCTTGCAAGCCAGGAACGCTCCAGCTGTGTCACTACTTTTCTTGCCTTCCTGAATTAAAGGATCCCTTTTTCTGGCAGCTGGCTTCCATGTCTATTTCTTCTCAGCATGGGTGACTGCTTCCCAGCTGGGAAACGAACACAGGAAATTTCTTCCAACAGTAGTGAAATGTCTGCAAGAAAACCATCAAGCTCAGAGAGCACCAAGGACCCCATCTTTCATGTTTAAAGCCCCCCCCCACTCTGGTATGATATCCTTCAATCAAAGTCCCAACACAAGTATCCCCTGGAACTTGCTGTTTTTGTCAACAGCATCACACATTCATGCTGCAAGCTCCACCTCTTTTGCATGAGTGTGCAATATGCACGTGCAAAAAAAATGGGCAGGGTTTACATCACACCACTGAGTCCTGAGAAAACCCACATATACTGTGTGTATATTCCCACATATATAAAAGTCCTGTGACATTTAGCCTTCAGACCTGCAGGGGACAGTGGTACAGTACATTCCACCATCTTGATAAAAGATGAAGATAAGCAGATCAATAAAGCCTGCCGGCTGTTTCCAACTCACCCAATTTTCACCGGCTTTCTCTTCTCTCCCCCACCTGCTCCTTGCCATTCTTTTGTTCTAATGATCTGGTTTTACTTCTATGGCTACAGTATCTGCATTTGTAGATGAACGGTGCTGAGGAACTGCTAAGTGTTGTACCAACATTAATTAAACCTTGCAACAGGATAGCTATTATTAGGCCCATTTCACAAATGAGATAGTGTTTAAGTGAAGCCTCAATTGAAAAGACTGGGCTTTCCTTATTTATCAGATTCGAGGCTTCTGGCAGGATGGGTTTTTCCGTTTAATTACTATTTGAGTTTCTTCCTGCTGATTGCTGTTAGCTCCCAATGATAGCTTTGGCTGTGTTTCTTTCTCTGCTTTAATAAACACACGGAAAAACTCTCTCTCTTCTCTCTCCCTCTCTCTCTCTCTCTCTCTCTCCCTATAAGCAAAGTTTCTCCAACATAAAACATTAATAGCACGCTCCGATTTATGATCTTTGCAAAGCCCAAAAAATGGTACCTGCATTTTTTCCTTCAATCCTAGCCCTATTTTGCCTGAACCCACAGGGGCCCCTGGGGAGGCACTAGTAAAGTTAGGCAGCAGCAATCCTTGATCCAAAAAAAAGGATGTGGTTTTGTGTGAACACAGTCATCAGCCTGACTTTTTTGACCCATCCTTGGCAGACACAACCAAGCAAAGTATTTTTTTCCTTTATTGCTACTACATATGACCAGCCGCTTAGACTCCTCCAAAGCTAGATACAACCCAGTTCTGAAGTTCCAATCGTCAGCCTTTGCAGTCATGTGACTGTATTTTGGGTGCTCAGCAATCGGCCTGCATTATGGCCATTGATAGCTGTTAGAGAATTTTTCTTTCTCTGTTGTAGAAAAATAAATCAGAAGCTCTCACAGTTGACTGCATTTGCTGAATCAAATAACTTCTTTATAATCTTATCAAAATATTTACAGTACCATACTTTCTTCTTTACAGCAACATATCATAATGAAGTCTTCACACAGAGAGATACAGAGACAGACCTGAGACTGGAAAACATGTCCAGCTTCTTGCTTAATTCTTTTGCACAGACTCAGTAGCACTTTACTCACATTGGCTGACTAAGTTACCACATGACTCTTCCTGCTCATGAATATCCCAACAATAGCATCCTGCCATTTATGATGTTTCTGCCAAAATCCGGCGTTTACTTTGGTTTTTCAGGTAAAACACCACCATTGCGAACAACGGGTTCACTTAACTGCCACAGATTCACTTAATGGCCATGGTGATTACCTTAACAACCACCACACAAAACATCATAAATTACTTAGGGCTTTGATTAATATGTGCAATTAATATGTGTATTGAAATTAGTACTGTTGATATTTTAAATATACAATTAAAATACCAATAAATATGCTCACATACATACATGAAGGAGCCGAGGTGGCGCAGTGGTTAGAGTGCAGCACTGCAGGCTACTTCAGCTGACTGCTAGCTGCAGTTCGGCGGTTCAAATCTCACCGGCTCAAGGTTGACTCAGCCTTCCATCCTTCTGAGGTGGGTAAAATGAGGACCCAGATTGTTGGGGGCAATATGCTGACTCTGTGAACCACTTAGAGAGGGCTGTAAAGCACTATGAAGCGGTATATAAGTCTAAGTGCTATTGCTATTGCTATATGCACAAATTTATATGGGGCTTGGGAGGGGCTGTTGAAGTCATCAGATACAGGTGGTTCTCAACATAAGACCACAATTGACCCCAACATTTATGCTGCTAAGCGAGACATTTTGCCCCATTTTATGACCTTTCTTGCCACAGTTGTTCAGTGAATCTGGCTTCCCCATTGACTTTGCTTGTCAGAAGGTCGCAAAAGGGGATCACAGGAGCCCAGGACACTGAAAGCGTCATAAATAATGAACAAGTTGCCAAGCATCTGAATTTTGATCACGATTGTGGCAGTGGTGAAATCCAATTTTTTTTATTACCGGTTCTGTGGGCGTGGCTTGGTGGGCGTGGCGTGGCTTGGTGGGCGTGGCTTGGTGGGCGTGGCAGGGGAAGGATACTGCAAAATCCCCATTCCCTCCCCACTCCTGGGGGAAGGATATTGCAAAATCTCCATTCCCACCCCACTCTGGGGCCAGCCATAGGTGGTATTTGCCGGTTCTCCAAACTACTCAAAATTTCCGCTACCGGTTCTCCAGAACCTGTCAGAACCTGCTGGATTTCACCCCTGGATTGTGGGGATGCTGCAATGGTTGTAAGTGTGAAAAATGGTTGTAAGTCACTATTTTCAGTGCCTTTGTTACTTCAAACAGTCACTAAAGGTAATCGAGGACTATTTGTAGAATTCTCTGCTCAGTGCAGAAATAATTACAACAGGGAAAGTTTAAAAGCTATTTTGTGCTTTTTAAAAATAATTCCATTTTTTAGGGGAAAAGCTTTCCTGTACTATAATCATCTCAGCCCATTCTGGTTTGGGGAGGTAAACTGTAAATGAGAAGGTCAGAAGAAAACAGAATGTAGAAAATACAAGCAGAGTGACCCTGGAGTATAAATATATGTTTTTAATTAAATTGTTTATTTGTTTATTCCTTGTTCTAGTGCAGGTATAAGGCAATAATCTTATCCATTCCCTGTTTCTACATAGCAGACTTGTAGCCAATATTTTTATCTCACATACTATTTCAAGGGTTCTTAAGGGGGTATAGTACATTTAAACAATGGGAGGCCGAATGCAATTAAAATGATACATTGTAGACAAGCACTTACAGAAAAATTCTCTTTATGAAGTGACACTTACTACTGTTATTGTTCAAGGATTACAATAGCTCGCTCCACTGTTGGTGAGCCTTGGTGATAATGGTCAATCACACTGGGTCTCCAGGATGTATGCAGTTGCGAAGACTCTTTTTTTGCAACATCTGGAATCACTGAAATTCAGCACAAATGGCACACACACTACTTAACTGTAGGGATACCCACCGATGTCCATAAGAAAACTAAATAAAGGGAATGGGTAAGCTAAAGAAGCTCTAATAAGTTTAACGTACTTATTTAGAACATGAAAAAGTAAGTTTGTTGACATTTCCTTAGCATACCCATGTCTTTAGCATATCAATCAAAAAACAAAACAAAAAACCACAATGGAAGAGAATCAGTTGGGTTTAGTGGTTAAGCTAGAAACCAGGGGACTGTAAGACCCGTTTCATGACTCTCTTTTCATACTTTGCCTAAATAGACATGCCTTGTCATTCTGCAAAATGCCTTGGTATTATACAGTATACAATACCTAAGAAAAGTATATAGCACAGGGGTGTCAAAATCAAGGCCCAGGGATCAGATCCGGCCCACAGGGTGCTTAGATCTGGCCCGCGGGGCCGCCCTGGAAACAGCGAAGGACCGGGCCGCAGTGCCTCTGTCAGCGAAAATGGAGCTTAGGAGGGCTGCGTGCGGCCCTCCCGAGCTCCATTTTCGCTGGCAGAGGGTTACAGGAGGCCGTCGCAGCCGAAAACGGAGCTCAATTTTTGCTGGCAGAGGGTTGCAGGAGGCTGTCGCAGCTGAAAATGGAGCTCGGGAGCCCGTTTTCGCTGGCAGAGCACTCGGGCCACCACAGGCGCCCCCGACACGAGTGATGTCGAGCTGGCCATGCCCACCCTGGCCACACAACCCTGATGCAGCCCTTAATGAAATCGAGTTTGACACCCCTGATATAGCACATTAAAATAACAGACATTTCGTACTTTGTCTAAACCTCACACATTCTATAGATTTCCTAGGCATTCTGTACTATTCTATACCAGCTTTTCACACATTTGTCTGTCTGTCTGTCCGTCCGTCCGTCCATCCATCCATCCATCAAGCAAAAATTACAAATTTGAAAAAACAAAATGAAAAAACTAAAATATGACAGGGGCAATAGTGCAGTTATGCATCCCCACCCTGAGGAATCTCTTAAATATGGGATGAGGTCCACAGAAGTTAAATTGGAATTAAAATTGTGAAAATTAGTAGCTAAGACAACTGAATCGGGCAAGACATTCCAGATATTGCCAATAATATATACTGTAAATATCCTGTACACAGGACAATTTTATCCCTCCTTGCTCCTCACAGAAAGCAACTCTGCTACAACATGTAATATTGTGCAGCAGTACTCAAAATACATGGTTTTTTTTAAAAAAAATTATACCCCATCCTCCTTATGCTGGTCTTTGACTGTAAAAAAGATTGATTTGATTTGATCTGAATGTTGGAGGTGAATCCTGGGCAAGGACTCAATCGACTCTCTAACATGAAACCACCTTGTAGCAACTAATATTGGCAATATTTTTTAAAAAATTAGCAAACTGAATGCTGTGAGATTAAACAATTCTGCTTTGAAAGTGATACGCTTCTACTAACTTAGTAAGGGCAGCTATGTAATGTCTTTGGCTCTTGTGCCTCTTTAAATAACTCTCCCCAAAGAACATATAACCAGCTTCAGATCGATGCCGAGTTATAAATTGTTTCCCAGACCATGTTGGCACCCATCACCTTGCTTGGCATGGTGTGACCTGAAGCCTTGACTGACGTTGTAGCAAGAGCTTCACTTCTGTTGTGCTGAAGTAGGGACAATACGCCTAGAAATTCTTTTCTCTTTTGTGCTTCCAAACTAATGTAAGGATTACCTTTTTCTCTATAATCCTCACAAACAGAGACTAGATAAATACAGGTAGTTCTCAACTTACGGACACAATTGGGACCAGAATTTCCATTGCTAAACGAAGTGGTTATTAAGTGAGCTGCACCTGATTTTATGACCTTTTTTGGCATAGTTATTAAGCGAATCACTGCAGTTGTTAAGTGAATTACATGGTTGTTAAGTGAATCTGGTTTCCCTCATTGACTTTGCTTGTCCAAAGCTGGCTGGAAAAATCTCAAATGACCCTGGGATGCTGCAACCATCATAAATGAATTCCAGTTGACAAGCACTCAAACTGTGATCATTTGACTGTGGAGATGTTAAGTGCAAGGATCAGTTATATGTCACTTTTATCACTGCTGTTATAACTTCAAATGGTCGCTAAGCAAATGACTGTAAGCATTACCTGTATTCCATTTTTCATCTCAAAAAACTGTATCCAGATTTCCAATACACCTTAAGCAAAATAAGAGTAAGGAATATTCAGACATATTTTTAGTTTACCAGAAATACATACTACCTAGCAGTTTTATAACCTTCCCATCTCTATGCCCTCCATTATAAGTTTCTCCTAAAAATACTAATTAAATGTTTTAATTACATTTTTAATTTAAATATTTAAATAATTATATTTAAAAACTGCAACAAACACATATCTGTGTATAAAATTTTAATACAAGTTCAGCAGTCCTTCATATTTATCTTCACCCTTCAGAAGGTAGTTATTGCCACCTCTTGAGTCTTTAGCCATTTAAAATCCAGATGAAACTGGAGCAGAATATTTCTGTCAAATTGTGGGAAATATCTTTGGATTTAACTAATTATTTTAATTTCAGTTTATCTACCATAAACTGGTAAATAAACTGGGTGGTGGGGCAGGGAGAAGGTCCGGGCAATCTGGATACAGTGGGGTGGGAAGAAGTTAGCAATAGCAATAGCACTTAGACTTATATACCGCTTTACAGTGCTTTACAGCCCTCTCTAAGCGGTTCACAGAGTCAGCATATTGCTCCCAACAATCTGGGTCCTCATTTTACCCACCTCGGAAGGATGGAAGGCTGAGTCAACCTTGAGCCGGTGAGATTTGAACCGCCAAACTGCAGCTAGCAGTCAGCTGAAGTAGCCTGCAGTACTGTACTCTAACCACTGTGCCACCTCTCTAACCACTGTGCCACCTCGGCTCTTGCCAGGGAATGGGCTGTGGCCTCTAGGATCCTGGCAACTTTGTGCACCCTGGTGGGCTGGGTTGGTGGCTGAGTTGTGGTTAGAGATAAGCAGGTGGGTGGGAGTTGCAGCACCATCATATTTGTAAGGGCAGGCACATTGCCAAGTGCCCAAATTTTGATCACAAAATAGTTGTAGGCTTGGACAACCTAGAACTATGCCGCCTACGGTCTGACCTAAGCGTAGTACACAAAATTATCTGCTACAACGTCCTACCTGTCAATGACTACTTCAGCTTCAACCGCAATAATACACGAGCACACAATAGATACAAACTCAAGGTAAACCGCTCCAAACTCGATTGCAGAAAATACGACTTCAGCAACAGAGTGGTCAATGCCTGGAATGCTCTACCTGACTCCGTATGTTTATACTTATACCTGTTACCTCGTACATGTTTGACAAACTAACTAACTAAATAAATAAATAAAACATGACTAAGTTACACATGACTTCGGGCAAGGGTCATAACTCTCTTTGTTCAGCATCATAATTTCAAACGGACACTGACAAAACAGTTGTAAATTAAGGACTACTTGTAGCAACTGGATGGCAGGCAGGAGGCTCAGGAAAAACAGAATAACAGACTTGGAAGAAACCTTGGTCTTCTAATCCAATCCTCTGCTCAAGCAGGAAACCCTATATCCGTGATGGCGAACCTATGGCACGCGTGCCACAGGTGGCACACGGAGGCTTCTCTGCCGGCACGTGAGCCGTTGCCCAGCTGAGCTCCACCACGCATGCCGCCGGCCAGCTGATTTTCGGGTCTCTGCAGCACTGTTGTTTAATCAAAATGCAGTTAAAACACTATACAAGCCATCGAGAATATAACTATATCCAACAGGAACAGGAAGTGCCTCACAGGAGCAGATACAGGTAAATCCTAGAGAGGCAGGAAATGCATCACTGAACAATAGAGATGAATGCTAGAGAGGAATAAAGCTGCATACAAGGCCGACATAACACCTGTGACATAACACCTGTAACAGCTTAGGCATGAGTGGGGGGAGCGCGGGGGGTGTGCGGCTCCCCCCACGCCCCTTTTTTTGTCCCAGGAGGCTTCAGGGAGGCCTGCTAGGCCCAAAACGGGGTACGCAGGGGGTGCGGCACCCCCCATGCCCCTTTTTTTGTCCCAGGAGGCTTAAGGGAGGCCTGCTAGACCCAAAACGGGGTGCGGGGGGTTGCGCGTGCATGCGCAGGGGCCAGGGCATGCATTGTATTATGGGTGTGGGCACGCGCACGCGCGCTGTCCTGCGCGCACGCGCCCTTTTGGCACGTGAGGACAAAAAGGTTCACCATCACTGCCCTATATGATTTCAGACAAATGGTTATCCAATCTCTTCTTTAAAATCTCCAGTGTTGGAGCACCCACAACTTTTGGAAGCAAGCCATTCCACTGATTAATTGTTCTGACTGTCAGGAAATTTCTCCTTAGTTCTAGATTGGTTCTCTCCTTGATTAGTTTCCATCCAATGCTTTTTGTCCTGCCTTCAGGTGCTTTGGAGAATAGGTTGACCCTCCTGCAACTATTCTTCATATATTTTAGCCTCCAGTTCCCTAATCATTTTTGTTGCTCTTCTCTGCACTCAACATCTTTTTTTTTTTTATATCGTGGTGACCAAAACTGAATGCAATATTCCAAGTGTGGTCTGTACTTTCATGCTTGGAAGATTCTATTAATGTAGCTTTACAATAAAGTAGAGTTAGCTCATGTGGTTGTGATGCCTATCTGGTTTACCCTAGAAGGCCAAGATCAAGAGAATGCAGATAATAGTTTGCAAAACATTATTAGCTTGGATCATCTGCTTCTTTTTACACTGTCAGGTAGACAGCAGTCTGACTTGTCCATTAAATGGTTGGTAGCAAGAGAATCAAGAGTTTCCTAACTACAAACATAGAGATAAATTGGGTGCTAAATTGAAAGTGTTTGCTTGCTGAGATTAGTATAACCTAATGTCTTTTCCTTTTCAAAACATCTGATTAAAGAACCAGGATATGTATCTGCGGCACAAGCTTGTCAAGAGCTAACCAGGATACACCAACTACTACTGATCTTCAGGATAGATGAGTCCAAATCTACAATCATGTATACGGACAACAAAAATTGCCCTCTAGTTTCCAGTCCACATACAATGTATATTGATATCAAGCACCATCATATTTGAGATGGGTTTGTTGAGCAGAAGTTTTTTTTTGCCCAGAAAAGATAGAATAAGACTAATCACCAAGACACTGTCAAGAGATCAGTGTAAACACTTTTGTGAAGTAAGGGGGATTATGAACTACTGCCACAGCCATTGAGAAGGGAAATGTTGGAATTCAGCTTAGTTTGCAGCAGCTTTCTGTATCTACAGACTTTGAGGGGCAACAGAGGGACTTATATTTTATCTCTTTCCCAAAAGATGTAATCTGCAGGCCCCTGCGGAACATGTTCCTACTGGTTAGATTAATATTCTGAAAACTTTTATCACTTCCTTCCTTTCTCTCATTTCTGTCTCTTCTGACTGTGATCTATGTAGTTCAACCATTTCAGCTGAATCATTATTTCTCCCTAATGGAGGACTGCAGACTGTATCTTAGCTGTAGCTAGAGTTCAGTCACTTAAAATTACCAATCAGCGTACAATTTCCTAATGAAAGTTATATCTTTTTTTCACACAAATATCAGCCTCAAGAGTAACTTATTACAAAAGTTATACGCCTAACTTTAGTGTTTCTCCCTGCATGGAATCTTTCCATTACATTAAGCTATCCGCTATCTGGCATTCTATTTTGATGTAGCTTAACAGTGGCTTGAATAAATTTAGGGCCATAGTTGATATTTCATTTTGCTCTCAGTTTTTAAGTATATTCATATATATATATGAAGCAGTATGCTTTCTCCCATATTTGGGTATACCAGGTGATTTAACAGAGAAAAAAACATATATATATCCTTGTCCCTGGAACAT
>QLTV01001177.1:1059043-1084777 GCA_003457575.1 Thermophis baileyi | reverse complement strand
TATATTGTGTGTGTGTACACACACACACACACACACACACACACACAAATGTTCAAGTTACTAAGCCCAAATTGGGGACAATGGGTTAGCTCTTTGAAAAAGAAATGTATACTGAAAATAATTAGCTACACAAGTGAGGGCAGGAACAGCCAACCTTAATTAAAAAGCTCCTTAAGGCTTCTGCAGTACAGAAGCTTCACAGAGTTGCATTCATCCCTCCAAAATAAGATTTGCAAAGTGTAAGTGGACATACATGGATTCCTGCCCTAAATATAGAATAAATTATCTCAGAGTTTATAGTATAATTTAAAAAAACACACTCTAAGCTATCATACTAAACGGGAAATGCAGAGTTGCCCGTTTTGTACATGCAATACATGCATACATAATATTTCCTTTGTTAAATCTCAAAACATATGCAGTAAACAGTTTCAAGAAAGATCTGTTAGGGCAAATATTAGAATATTGTAAAAAAGAAACCAGAGGGAATCTACCTCTGCCATTTAGATGCATATTTTAAGCAAATATCTTGAATTTATTCCACATCATAAGGTGTATTGTTTCACAGTGCATAGTATATAAAAAGTTATAATCTATAAAAAGTTATTGGAATAGATGTACACACATACAAACACACACAGAGATACACACAGAGAGGGGAGGGGAGGAGATAGGGAGAGGGAGAGGGGGGGAGAGAAGGAGAGGAAGAGAGGGGAGGGAGAGAGGGGAGAGGAAGAGGCAGAGGGGAGGAGAGAGGAAGAGAGATTACATTTTGAATTGCTTGCCCAAATATATGAGGTATGAAAAGTAAACATACAAGCAACATTTAATCTCTGAATAAGAGAAGTTAATATGTGACATTGGGAATAAATAAGATGTCTCGGGGAACTGATCTTATACCTGAGATTTCAACAAATCAAAAATAAATGATGTTCCACCCAACTTGAGATAATGCACAAATGCTTTTGGGGAGATAAAGTTTACTCTGTATTTCTCCGGACTGAGGGGATTACTTGTGAAAAGATTCAGTCAAATGTATTTCAGATATCTTCTGAGGCAATTAAAACATGTGTGTGTGTGTGTGTGTGTGTGTGTGTGTGTGTGTGTGTCTGTGTATCTAATGTTTAGAAAATTTATACTCCCCCTTTATGCTCGGATTAACATTTAAGGGAGCAGAAGTTTAAAAAAAATACAAAAGTTAAAACATAAGATCAATACTAACATCAGTTACATTATGTTCATCTATGAATTAAAAACTTTCCAACCAGGAGGAAACCAAAGGTCAACATCCAAAACATAATGGGGGCTTAGTGCAAACAATTTTATCCAAAAAAGTGGATGAACTACACCATTCATCCTGCTTTACCCACCACTTGTGAAGGTTCTACACAAGCTGAATCCTTGTAACTGAGTTTCTGTCCTTCTCGATCACTGGAGGTTTTTAAGAAGAGTTTGGACAGCCATTTGTCCAGAGACCTTAGGGTCTCCGCTCTCCGGCCTGAGCAGGGGGTTGGACTAGAAGACCTCCAAGGTCCCTTCCAACTCTCTTTTTCTGTATTCTATATCTGCACTTATTGGTACTCTTGGCGCTTGCCTCCATAATATGTTTTTTGTTGTTGTTGTTTCAGTTCAGATTTCTTCCCATTGTCTTGATGCCTTGTCTTACTAATTCTATCACCCATACAAACATTACTGATTAGAAGCCCATAAATTGATGCTGTCTTTCCACAGAACACTTAAACTACCTGAAAAATAAATTTGATATCTCTTCCAAACTCTGTGGAACACATAAACTTTAAATAAGGTTCAAATGTTAGCAGCACAACTACAATCTATAATTTGACTAGAGCATGTTTTACCATTGAAAAACCGTGGGTTAATTCATAGATTAAAACATCAGAGAAATTATAAAAAATGAAGTTCTGTGTTATTGCTAATTCATTTTAGAAGGATATGGTTTTGTGTGGAAAGCAATGAAAAGAGAAGTTAAGCATCTTCTACATAGCTTAATAAATACACTTTCTATGTCAATATTAATTAGCAGGAAGCTATTAAATAACGTACTGTTTTGCTTTCATTTAAATATAAATCTCTTAACATTTTATATCTTAGGATATTTCACTGCTGTTGACAGAAGCACTAAGTAGAATTTATAGTTCTTATTGCTCAACAAAAAACTATCCAGTAGAAGAGAGAAATATAATCACTCTGCTGTTGGGGAGTAGGGGGAAGGAAAGTGTCACATTAAGCAATTTCTTGATTTTCTTTAAAGCAATCTAAATTTCAGCCATTAATATACATTTAACTCAAGGAAGGGAAACCCTTTTCATTGGAAGTCATATAAATATCTGCTGAAGAAATTCAAATAACAGATATCGTTTCAGAATGTCCACCTATCCAAGATGAGCGTGGCTGCTCTTATGCATTGCCAGAGACATTCAGAGGACGAAAAGAAACAGAAGATATATATCGATATAGAAAAATTCTCATTTAAACACAAAAGCAAATTATGGAAAGCAACTGTAATCAGGAGACTATCAGAGTTACCCAGTCTGAACGACAAAAATCAAGCTGACCTTTGGAAAACAGCAAAGAGAATTAGAGTTTAGTGAACATCCATCCCTTTCAGCTCAGCTCAAGTAGTTGTACTATAAATTCACTTTGCTCCTTAGGTTGAGGTTAAGGTTAATGGCTAAATTCAATACCTGTATTCCAGGGGTGGGTTCTAACTTACCTCGCTGCCGGTTCGCTTCCTCCTGCGCCGCGTGGTCGCATGCGCAGTCCCCAAAAAATAAAAAAAATAAAAAATAAAAAATAATAAAAAAACAAGATGGTGACGCATGCGCAGTGCCGGAAACTCGGCTTCTGCGCATGCGCAGAAGAAAAAAAATTCAAAAAAATGTTCAATTTTTTCCCCCAAAAAACAATTCAAAAAAAAGATGGCAGCGCCCATGGACTGGCACTAACAGAACCGGATCCGTGACATCATCGTGACATCACCAGCAGTTGCTACCGGTTTGGGAGAACCAGTCCGAACCGGGAGGAACCCACCTCTGCTGTATTCACACATATGGTGCCTCTATCTTTAAACCAGGCTGTAATTCAAATGGCAAGTATTTTTTAAATAGCTCTAAGACAGAAATGTCCATTCCACATGTAGTTTAATCTCATAGAAACAGGTCTCATCATTCCTCTCTTCCTTAATAGCATGGCCTTGTGAAGGTAACCAGAATACGATCTTCATTTTCTGCTGACTTCACTGAGTCTCTGATTCCAATTTGCTTTATATGTATATAATGGACCTAATTTCTTTCAGACATAGAAACTCCATGGATGACTGCGTGAATTGCCCTGTCTCAGACTTATCTTCCTCCTTAGGGCTGTTATCATGGGGATAAAAGTAAAGCCAGAACCTTATATAAGCCACCTACAAGAAAGGTGGGATATGGATAAGGAATAGCAACAGCACTTAGCACTTAGACTTATATACAGCTCCATAGCCCTCTCTGGGCAGTTTACAGTGTCAGCATATTGCCCCCAACAATCTTGGTCCTCATTTTACCAACCTCAGAAGGACGGAAGGCTGAGTCAACCTTGAGCCCCATCAGGATCGAATTCCAGGCTGTGGGCAGAGTTTGCCTGCAATACTGCATTCTAACCACTGCCCCACGAGGGTTCAATGAAACAAGTAATTCCATTCCTCTTATCAACTGCGAAATCATACTGTGTTTCTTCATGCTTCAAAGTCCAGATTTTACACTGTTTCGAGAGATTTAGTGGACAAAAGTGGTAGATCTGTTCCAGTTTTGTGGAATTGGGGGGGAGGGGGAAAGTGGTAATGGCCATGTTTGGTGGAGGCTAACTGCTCTTGCATAGTTCACTAATTCCTTTATCCTGATTTTTTTGGCTAAAAAAAAATATCAAATAGGGTCAAGTTGGCTATTCCTGGATTAATTATCCAAAAGGCCTTTGTTCAATTTAGGCCTTGTTCAAAGTAGACTTTTCCATGTAAAGAGGTTAAAAAATATATCTATTACATAACAAGTAATCATTCTGGCAGAAGACTGCATGAACAAATACTTAATTTTGGGAGATTTGATCCTTTGGGTTAGGATCACTGCTATAACTAATTAACTGTATCAATTATATAAATTAATTAACAATTACCTGTAAAGAAACATATGTCTAACTTTAATAAAGAGAGGGATTTATTCTTGTTATTATCAATTGTGAATTCACAATGTCAAGGAGATGGAGAGAGTCTTTGAATTCTGAAATCAATAAGGTAAAAGATCCTTACCTTCGACACAAGATGGCCGTGCGTGTGTTGTGCCTGCAACCTGACCTGGGAAGCAAGAGCACTTGACTGTCTGTGACCGCTCTTCAATCCTGTTCTTGTTGCAACACCGATGCACTGCAACCACCTCGCAGGTCCCTTGCTTAACTTGGTTGAGGCCTACAAACAACAAGGCATAGGTTATTGTCTCAGCACTGATTACAAAGGACATTGTTTCCACGTTTTGTTTTGGTTGTTTTTTTCTTCAGAAAAAGCAGTTCATGGATGAATTATGAGAAATCTTATTACAGCCTCCTCACCCCATCATTCCACCTATTTCACTGTGTGACTCATCCATGTCATGCAATCCATTACAATGGAATAATTCTTTATCAAATTTGTATACTGTTGTAATCACATAATAAAACCTAAAAGCAATTTGGTATTAAATGGGCTTCCAATAACTAAGCACCTGCCTGACCTTAACAGGAGGACTATTCCATAGGGCATAGATTGCTACCAAAAACCAGTTTCAGATTTCCTCTTGCCTTTACCTTACATAAATTAAGGTAATTTCTTCCCTGAGAGGCACACTGGTCAGGTTAATTCCAGTTGAAAAAGGCAATCCTGAAGATACCTGGGAAGCAAGCCATAAAGTGCTTTATAGGTTAAAAACAAGTGTTTGAGCAATTCATGATAATCTACTGGAAGCATTATTCAACAAGATTCTATTTACATCATTGCATTGCAATCCAATCAGGTAACCTTATTTTCTATTAAAGTAGGCAATCTACTGATTGAGGCATACCCTTACATCCAGAATTTTGATGTACAGATAGAGTGAACTTTTTTGCTTTACTTTCTGATACATTTATCAGAAGTAATATAATGTACTTTCTGACTTTGGGCCTTTATCAGTGTTTGCAAAGGTCTAAATAAGTTAATATGTATATCTAACAGCAACATTTATTCATTTACGAGTAGAATGTGGCAACAGTCTTTTGGGAACAGTAAAACATGCTCATCAGGTTGCATGAATATGCAAAGCCAGGCAAAAATGTGAGTTAACGTTTGAAACTAAAGGGATATAGAATTAAAGATACAAGTTCCCACATAAGAACAAAAATACTTTTATAATTTTGAAAGGCCAGAGTCATTCATATTGCTAAAACAGCTTTTAAAATTCCTGTTTACTTCCTCATAGAGGAGAATGGAAACTAAGCATAAGCTTGAATTAAACCATGAATCCTTGCTTACTAAACCATAATATTTTAAGATGATTTCTGACAGTGATTGATGTGGAGGTATTGCTTCCAGATTTATTTACTCATTCATGCAGAGCGATTAGCAACATTTCTGCTTGTATGCTACTTGAGCCGAGGTGGCGCAGTGGTTAGAGTGCAGTACTGCAGGCTACATCAGCTGACTGCTAGCTGCAGTTCGGCGGTTCAAATCTCACCGGCTCAAGGTTGACTCAGCCTTCCATCCTTCTGAGGTGGGTAAAATGAGGACCCAGATTGTTGGGGGCAATAGGCTGACTCTGTGAACCGCTTAGAGAGGGCTGTAAAGCACTATGAAGCAGTATATAATCTAAGTGCTATTGCTATTGTCCTCATTCTGTTTTATTAAATCAAGATTCCAAAATTAACATGTTATTCAACACAGCCTACATCCTAAAAGAATCAGTGATCGATGCTCATTTGCACCCTCAAGTTAGTTTAAAGCTGCATTTTTAACAGTAATATTATGCTAAATATCTTTAAAAAGTGCTGAGAACAATCTGAAGTCACTCCATAGGTACATGAAATCATACAACTGGAATTCAGATCCAATGAAGACTCAGATTAGTCCTCTAATATATTTTCTCTACAGCATTTCTATGTATAATAAAGAACTACTACCTTACATAAAGACCTAAACAGCTGCACTGAAAACTATGTAAGGGCGAATATGAAACAAATAATAGAGTGTACGAAATTTTATTCAAGCTCCCCAGCCCCTAGATATCACCCTTTTAACAAAATATGCTTCATCTCTGGGATGAATCATCCATTTTACTGAAAGTTGCAAAAAGGTTGATCATTGTATTAAAAAAGTTGATCATAGCCACTATATTATATTTATTGACAGCCTGTATATTTTATGGACATGTCTAACATCTAAGTAATAGCATTAAAAAAAAAAAAGCTCTTTGGGGCAATGGATACATTGCAAACTGAGAAATAAATAAGCAGGCAACATCTTTATATCTCCATATCTTTCAAAAAAAAAATCAATTCCTAAAATCTGTTGTGAATATTTCCAAGCTGCTATAAACAGAAGATTTTATTTTGCTAACAAATAAAGAATAAGTACCGTTCTGTACACTTAAATGACTTAAACAGGTTAATAGCTTGCTAATAATCTTGCATCAACGGGAGTTAATGGAGGTGATTATTCTCTTGATAATTTGTGTAGGAGAGACCTGTTGATATTTTTTTAAATATAGGATTCAATCTGGCCTAAGCAAGTTTTAAGTAATTGCATGTTGAATTTAGAGACTAAGATTATGAGCAGTAAAACAACAATAGAGCTTTGTGCCCTGAAGTCATGATGTACCGCCACATGTGATTCCCAAAATTAGCAGCCAGAGATGGGGGGGGGTGTGGCTATTGTAATATCCTGCTTATTTCTTTTATTCAAACTCTGCAGGAATCCCAACTGCATCAAGTGGAAGACAAGAATTGTTTTTAATTTAAGAACCTAAGCCAATATGCATTCAAATCCATTAGAACCCTTCAATGACTCCCAAATTCCCCAATGAATACATCTAAGCTTACAATCATATATGAGCACATCCAGAACAGTATCACAGAGGGTTTTCCAGTTTAGAAAGTTCTGGGTACATCATGTCTTAGTTTAGAAGGGCAGTTCAGAAAGGAGACATAACTGCTCAGAGCCCCTCTTACTGCCCAGAGCTCCTGGGCAGTACTTGTCCACAACGAGTTCCAGCTCACATCCAGTACCAGCCCAGAGGAACAGACTCCAGAGGTAGCAGAGGCAGGGGTGGAAGACAAGGTCGTCGTGGTCCCAGAAGTGATTTGCAAGCTCCATATATCACTTTGGCCTTAACCAACGATCCAGGGCCATGCCAAGGATATGACAGGCGTCTTTTATGGACTTTGGACAGTGGTGCATCATTGCACATTACTTACAGAAAAGATCTTTTCTCAGAAATGCACGAGCCTGAACCTGAATTACGTGAACTTTATTCTTTTTCGAACCATCCTCTGCTACCATGTTGCGGAGATAAAAATAATTAGAGGTGAAATTAATCTTTCCTTTGTTCTCTTTGTTCCTCACCATGTAGACACATACTTAGATGTTCTTATTTTTGTTATGCAAATATATTATTTTTATTCTTTCCTGGACTCCGGTCTTATTATTGAGGGTTGAGAGCAAGGAAACAAGATTCATTTCACCTCTAATTATTTTTATCTCCGCAACAGTACAGAAATAGGGAGGGAGGGAGGGAGGGAGGGGTAGGCAGATGAATGAATGAATGAATGAATGAATGAATGAATGAATGAATGAATGAATGAATGAATGAATGAATGAATGAATGAATGAATGAATGAACAAACAGTATGGGAAATGTTAGAGGCTTTGGGGTCAACAAATAATGCTTAGTGATGGGAGATTCTGAAGAAACAAAAAGAAGTCTTTCTTCACACAGTACACAACTGAAATCTGGAATTCCCTCAGATATAGTCATGACATTCAGTTTAGGTGGCTTTAAATTAGAGAAATTCATGGAGAATGGAGCTATTAGCATTAATGGCTAAATTTTATTCTGCAATCAGAGGAAGTATGACTCTCAATATCATTTGCTTTACAACCTGTATATAGAAACGGATTGCAGAATCATAGAGTTGGAAGTTGTCTTAGAGGTCATCCTATCCAACCTCCTAGATCATTGTAGGACATCTTTGAGAGACACATGGCTGTGTCTGGCATACCATATAATCAGGACAACTCTTCCCCATCTCCAGCCTGGATCTGCTTCCTTTTAGTTTAAGCCCACTGATTCTAATCCTGCCCTCTGGGACCATCAAAGTCCACTCCCTTTTCCAAGTGACAACCCTTCTGATATTTGAAGGCTATCGTATCTCCTCTCCAAATACTACACTAGCTAGGCTTTTGATTTAATCCAGCACAGTGTTTCTTAGCCTCTCATATTTACCCCAGTTTCTGCTTATTAAGACATGAAAACAGTGATGTCCATGCAAAGCAGAGAACCACATGAATCTAACTAGTGTATGCACATTCATGAACAGAAAACATAATTGCTGTCAATCTGTTGTCAATAAATTTTGTCAGTGGAATACATAAATACATCTGTGTTTTCAAATCAAGTCACTGCCTCTCCATGCATATGAGGTTCTTTCTGTGCTTATGAGGGGGGATCTCTCTTTTTTTCAGGGAGTTTTGTTTTGCCATTGGAAGCCATAACACCCCTGATTGTTCCAATGCCCTTCTCAATAAGGAACCTGAGTAGATTTGAGAAAAGTCACATTCCTTGATTTGCCTGAGGAAGTCACCAGAACTCTTAAAGCTCACTTCCCACAACACTCTTTAAAGATAAAGCAGCAAACAGCTAGACAGTCCTTGACTTACAACTGGTCGTTTACCAACTAGTTGAAGTTATGAGGGACATCCACAGCAGGAGTGGGTTGCTACCGGTTCAGACCGGTTTGGTAGAACCGGTAGCGACCTGCTGGTGACGTCACGATGACGTCACCAATCCGGTTCGGTCGGTGCCGGTCCGTGGGCACTGCCTTTTTTTTAAAAAAAATTTTCAAAATAAATTAATTTTTTTAAATTTTTTTCTTCTTCTGTGCATGCACAGAAGCTGAGTTTCTGGCACTGCGCATGCGTCGCCATCTTGTTTTTGGATTTTTATTTATTTTTATTTTTTTTACTGCACATGCGTGAGCGCGCAGCACATGAGCGCCCCCAAGGCGCGTGCGCACCCCTGAGGCACGGCCACACGGCGTGGGAGGAAGTGAACTGGCAGCGAGGTAAGTTAGAACCCACCCTTGATCCACAGGGATACTTACTACGTTGTTCTGAAGTTCTGACAATGCCCTCACCTCCCTGTAGTTACGTGACCACATGTCAGGTGCTTGGCAATCAACCCACATTTTTGGCTCTCTCGTAATCACATGACCATGTTTTACAATGTTTTTGCAAAAAAAAGGGCATTTACTTCCAGTTTTTGCAAAAGTAGCCCATACTGAACAAATCAATTTGTGTACTGACCACTGCATTCGCTTAACAACTGGCATGTCACAAAAAGGTAGTAAAATCAAAATCAAACCAGTCATGTGGATAACCCGCTTTACAACTGTTATGACACTTATATCTGTAATTGGCAGGCTCTATTTAGGCCATAAGTCAAGTACATGTACTGTTTAAAAGATCTGAACTGCTAAGGGGGACCCAAATCACTGAAAAAATTGCCAGAACATTTCTGACATGCTGCAGCTTCAATATATGTTTGGTATTTCACAGTACAGAGTGGCATTACAAAAAGAGATCTCTAATTTGTACAGTGTATATTGCTGTCTGGAGAAACATAGCAAGGTCATGTTACAACTGTTTAAAGAGCCTTCAGGTGATGATTCCACACTGCAATATTTTGTTCAGTAAAACCTCAATTTAATGGACTATTTGGGGAGCAGGGGTGCTTGTTAAAGCCAAATGTCTATTAAATCCAAATTTACCTAATTGATGCAATGTATATCATTTGCATAATTATGTTCTTGACATTTTTACATTGCATGCATCAATTTACGTTACTTGTGCAACATCAATTATATAATTATGCCAATGACAAAAAGAGATGCAAATGTTTATAATGCAATTAGGGAAATTAGGGAAACTGATACAAATGACGTAAAGCATCTATTACATCATTATGCAAATGATGTAAATTGACATATTGACAGAAATGGAATATATTACGTGAACTGTTTGAACTATGAAAATCAGAAATCCTCAGATTTTGATCTCCTGTTTGTGATTGAAGTTCACAGTAAAATTCATCCGAAAGTCCATTGAATAGGGAGACTGCCAAGAGAGGTATGGTGAACCAAAGTCAGCTCTGCAAAGGCGTAGCTGATGACTATGGCAAAGAGAAGGAACTGGTGAATAGACTATTTCCTTGGAACCTCTCTGGATTAAGAGAGGATGGGAGATCACCCACATGTGCTCCAGGCAGCTGTTTCCCATAAGGAGATTGTAGCCACTTTTCCATGGCTTTGAGCACTAGGAAACAATGGGAATAACCATCTTGCTCATAAACATGATGGAGACTTTAAAAGTTCACAAACCTCACTTTCTAATCACTTTCAGAAAATGTTCATTAATTGTTTCTAAGCTATTAGTGACTCTTGAAATAACAAGTTTGAAGCTGCCTTTCATTCTAAACTAATGACCATTTTAATCATAACTTTAGAATTTAAAGAATCCAGAATAAATATCAGAAAGCTTTCTGAAATGAAATGGAACTCTGCATTTTTTTTTTAACATCAGCATGAATATTTGTAAAACACACAAAGTAATGAACAACTTTTTCATTCCCTGTCCCCTGCACTTTGTTGGTTAGGCTCCAACCACCAGGGGTGGGCTTCAAAAATTTCAGCAATGGGTTCTCTGCCCGGTTGCTGGGTAGGTGTGGCCATGGTGGGCGTGGCCTAATCAGCCACCTGCACCACGGGGGGGGGGCGTTTTCACCTTCCCCAGGCTCCGGAGGCTTTCCTCGAGCCACTGGGAGGGCGAAAACTGCCTCCCCCCGGGCTCCGGAGGCCCTCCGGAGCTTCCAGGAGGCCCGTTTCCCCCCTCTCCGAGCCTCCGTGCGGGCCCTACACTTACCTCGCATCCAAAATGGGCCATGTGGAGACTCCTGGGAGGGACGGGGTGAGATTTGGAGGTTCTCCAAACCGGCCATAACGTTAGCTATGGGTTCTCCCGAACCCAGGCGAACCCATAGCAGCCCACCCCTGCCAACCACCCACTGAATGAAGTCCAGCTATTTTTCCCCCTGTCTTGATCTGACTGAAAGAAAATAGGTGGTTAGGGGAGACTGCTTCTCCCACCCTTTGCTTCTCTGTCCTTCATGCTGCTGCTGTTGCTCTTAGATCTGTGCCAGCTGGTAACAAGAAAATCAGGGTAAGAGGTCATGTAATTATATGATGTTTGCTTCGAAGTCATTGTACATCCTTTCCTCTCAGGCCAATACCTTCCCCACCAGCACACATGTATCACACAAAAGTGGAGATCAGAGACTTGTTTCACAAACTTGCAAACAATTCAAGACAATTTATCTTGTTGTCAGCTCCAAATTACTGATCTGGTTTGGACATGCAGAATCAGAACACAAAATACAAGCTTGGAGGACACGACCTTGTAGACGACCCTCATTCTGTCAAGGATCTTGGAGTACTCATAACTAATGATCTAAGTGCCAAAGCCCACTGTAACAACATTGCCAAAAAGGCACTAAGAGTAGTCAACTTAATCCTGCGTAGCTTCTTCTCTGGCAACATTACACTGCTAACTAGAGCATACAAAACGTTTGCTAGACCAATTCTCGAATACAGCTCACCTGTCTGGAACCCGCACTGCATATCGGACATTAATACAATTGAGAGAGTCCAAAAATATTTCACGAGAAGAGTCCTCCACTCCTCCACTCGCAACAGAATACCTTATTCCACCATACCTGTCAATGACTACTTCAGCTTCAACCACAACAATACACGAGAACACAATAGATACAAACTTACTGTAAACCGCTCCAAACTCGACTGCAGAAAATACGACTTCGGCGACAGAGTGATCAATGCCTGGAATTCACTACCTGACTCTGTGGTTTCTTCCCCAAACCCAAAAAACTTTAACCTTAGACTGTCTACTGTCGACCTCACCCCATTCCTAAGAGGTCTGTAAGAGGCGTGCATAAGCGCACCAATGTGCCTACCGTCCCTGTCCTACTGTCCTATTGTCCTCATCTATCTGTATTCACTTTGATTATGTTTATGTTTATACCTATACCTGCTATCTTGTACATGTTTGACAAACAAATAAATAAATAAAAATAAAATAAAAATAAAAAAATTCCAACAGGAGCAGCCTCTTCTCTCTGTGCTTCAACTTTAGTTCCATTGCTCTCAATTCTCCCCTTAGAGAAATATCAAAGCACTAAAGGAAACAAACCTGCGCATCCGGAAGGAACTTTGAAGAATTAACACAAATGTTTAGAGAAAAAGCTAACAATTGGACAGGAAAATATGATGATAAAGACTCAAAATATAAACATGCAAGCTTGCATTATGGATGGAAAACAAACACCAATTAATTTTATTACCTTTCATCCCGCAAGTACACCAAGTTGAGAAAACTGCCTGCTTCTTTCAAGCACATTACTAGTACGAAATTAGAAAGCTGAGGGAAGGCGGGTGTAAAATGAAAAGTCAAGGTGGGCACCTTCAAGCCCTGGTAATGAGAGTCCCAAGAAGTTAACTAAATCAAAAGCCTGACCTTTCATACGTACCAACCAAAGAAAATGCTGACAATGTAAGAGGAGATCATAGTATAACAGCATTTACTGGTGAACATCAGAGGTCACATCTATATGGAGATTGAAGTCCCCTGAAAATAAGTAGTGCAGGTGACCTTAAATCAGATACAAGTCAAAGGCTCACCCAGGAAAAGAGCGTAGCACTGGATGAAAATGGCTGATAAATCAAAGCAGATTTGACATAACCATGTGCTCCAAAAATTTTTTGCCAATACAGATAAATATTGGCGCACACGCACACACACACACACGACATAATACAGTTATAAATGCAAGCAATTTAGTGTTCACAGGGGCCAGCATCCTCCCTGGCACCATCCTTAGTGCCCACTGGATACCCTGCACTTGGCATTATTTTCTTTTTTCAAATGCTTTTGATTCACTTGGAAGACAGCATGTTATCGTCAAATGAAGTGACAACTCCTGTATCATACTCCTATACAAAAAAGTTTCTGGAGTTGGCACAGAGACGTGGATACATTGCATTGCCTGTTTGTGAATATACCCTCCTACCAAGGAACGGCAGGGGAGGGAGGGAGTAAAATGTGGTGTGGTAGGGACTATTGTGTATTCCCTTGAAATAAACAGTAAAATTGGGAGATGGCTACAAATCCAAGATGTAATTTTCTATTTTTCCCTTCTCTTTCTTTATAGGCAAAGGGAAAAATCAGCTGGTTCTGGCAAATCTACCAACTCCTAAGAGGATCTCGATAACTGTCTCCCTACATTATCTATTTAAAATTATCCTGCATAAGCAATCTATACCTGGTGAATCCTCCTGAAATAGAAGTATCAAGGTGTCAAAAATTGCCCACTAAAGATATAAATGCGCTATCTATTTGAATCTGTACAGTGGGAATAAATAAATGTCTGCTAAAGTCACATTATATAAAAATGGTTGGTATTGAAGATAAATGCCAGGGAGTGTCCTGCTATTCCTGCTATGAACTGTTTAAACAATGATTTTCTTGCTTTGATCGCCAAGCATTGTGATGATTTGCTAATATCTCTTACAGAATAGAAGGCAACCGAGGTGGCTGCATGACACCAATCGACTTGGGTCTGGAACAAGAAGTAACATTTTAATATGAGAGGCATACATTACAATCTAAGATGACTGGATTCTCAAGAGCTATTTCTAGCAGGCTGGGCTGGAGGCATTAGTTGCTGCTTGGCTAATCATTAATCTTCCAGAAAGACCCAGCACTTTGCAAATACTAGTAAACTGCTTTCAGTGTTTGCCTTATCCTTTAAGAGGCCTTTTTTAGTTAAAGCAGGCTTATTCAGATGAAATAAGTAAGGGTAATATTCCAATTATGAAGACATTAAAAATCTATTTCTTAGCCACCATATTTTCTTTCTCTCTGTGTCTCTCTCTGTCTCTCTCTCTGTCTCTCTCTGTCTCTCTCTCTGTCTCTCTCTCTGTCTCTCTCTCTGTCTCTCCCTCTCTCTCTCTCCTTCTCTGTCTGTCTCTGTCTGTCTGTCTCTTTCTCTCTGTCTCTGTCTGTCTCTGTCTCTCTGTCTCTGTCTCTGTCTGTGTCTCTCTCTGTCTGTCTGTCTGTCTGTCTCTCTCTCTCTCTCTCTCTCTCTCTCTCTCTCTCTCTCTGTCTGTCTGTCTGTCTGTCTGTCTGTCTGTCTGTCTGTCTCTCTCTATCTGGCCTATCTAGCCTTTCCCTCCTATTAAAAGAGACATTTATAAGTTTAGCATCGATGTATTAAATATTGTGGTATTTAAATTCTGAATAAACCCGTTTCTAAAGAGATAATCAGAATGGAACTGCTTAAATTGCCCGTTGAGTTGTTAAACCTATCAACCAGAAAAAGTTATCTACATTCCATTGGATCTCATTCTCAATATGTACTAAGGACTACATGACATCACCATAATCTAAGAATATTACCATAATAACAGCTGTGGTGGCGCAGTGGTTAGAATGCAGTACTGCAGGCTACTTCTGCTGCCTGCTGGCTGCCTGCAATTTGGCAGTTCAAATCTCACCAGGCTCAAGGTTGACTAAGCCTCAGTTGACTCATCCTTCCATCCTTCCAAGGACACAGCTTGTTGGGGGCAATATGCTGACTCTGTAAACCGCTTAGAGAGGGCTGTAAAGCACTGTGAAGCAGTATATAAATCTAAGTGCTATTGCTATAATCATAAAAATGTTCAATCTTTTCTCAGAGACTTGCATTAGAATCCATATTCTGGTATCACTTGACTCAGGTTTGCTTGAAAAACAGGCAAATGTATAGGATATCTCTATTTGCTCCATTCACAATGACCAGGACTTGAATAAATAACAAAGAAGTGAGATGGGCAGCAAGCAAATCCAATGAATAAAATAAATTAATAAAGGATGCAACCAGCTCTTGTGATGGCAGGAAGTAATTTATTAAAAGTATTCTTTTTAGAAAGAAAGGAAAACAGCCTGTCCCATGAGAAACCTCTGAGTCCATAGTTTTTGTATGAAACCAACATCAGTTCCAGTGTCACAAATGTTCAAATGAAAATTTCATGTGAACATTTTAACTTTCATTAGAAATTTGGGTTCAATGTTCAAGAATGAATTTTTCTTTTTTCAAAAGAAAATGCTGTAGAGATTTGTAATTTGTAAAATCAATACCACCATACATACAATAATATGCAAAGTATTAGATATTATTTTGTATCTTTGGTTACAAAATGTATTATTACATGCCAATAACCCAAATATTAATATGCTAAAAAAATTCCAACAGTTTTGTTCCATACACAGCTACCAGGGAATGACAAGCTGAGAATCCTATATACCACCCAGAGAGACTTTAAAATTGACACCAAACTCAAATTTTTAATAAGACAAAATAGTAAAATCATTCAAAACTAGAGTTTTATATATTGTAAATTAAAACTGAGTCAAATATGACTTTTTGGCTCTTCCTACTTTTTTATCTGGACCAGCCAACTCAAATTTTGATAGTTGTCTTTGGAGTGCTGTTGAAATTTAAATGTGATTATTTATTTATTGATATCCCACCTTTATAAGCAATATAAAGGTGGCGAATATACCTAATTCTCCGTCCTTCTCCTTTTTCCCCCCACAAAAACTCTGTGACGTGAGAGAGAGTGACTGTCCCAAAGTCACTCAACCAGCTTTCATTTCTGCTTGTCCTAAAAGAAACGTGTACATTCTGGAAACATGATTTAAATGAAACATGAACAATTCAACCTAATAACAATCACATAACTTCTTAGCAATAGTAAGAAAATAGTCCTATTTACTTGCCACCTAAAAAGTGCCCTGCAGGTGCTTTCAATGCAGCACAGCATATTACACTTGAATGCCTGCAAAGAATGCTTGATAATTTAGGTAAGAACATTTGGGACTTTCTGAATAATGAAAAAATTGGAAAGATTGTTTAGAAATAAAGGCAAATACCCAAAGCAATTTATTTGCAGAATTTTCTGTCACAAAACGTGGAGATAGGCAGCTGCTTAGACTGACTTAAAGAGACTACGTATATTCAGTGAGATGTCACATAAGAGCTACAACTGATAATAGCGACAATAGGAAACCATACTTTCCAGATCCACGAATGAGCTTTTGATTACTCCATTCTTTCTTCCGCTTCCCATTATTGAAACAACAGTATGGTTCTGATTTACTTATCAGAATTAAAAGAAGCTCAGTTCCTGATATTTAGATGCAGTATTACAGTAAACGGTGGTTTAAAGAGAGCCTGTTTGGTTCAGTGGGTAAAGCACCAGGTTGGAAACCAGGAGACTGTGAGTTCTAGTCCCACCTTAGGCAAGAAAGCTGGCTTGGTAACTTTGGACCAGTCACTCTCTCTCTTCAGCTCATAATATCAAGCTTGGGCAACAGGTTGGTCGGTCAATTCCTGTCACAACCAATGGATCAACAATTGATTGATTAAAAAAAAATACAGGGATTACGGACTCACAGGAAAATACCAGGAAGGAGAAAAAAATTGAATAGCGGTTTAAATGAAGACATAATCGATGTGCAAAAGTGGAACATATGAGAGGAGTGTCTTTCCAAGATATGTGGGGAAATGTAGACCTGATTCCGAAAAGGGAGAGAGGGCGTTCCAAAGGACCAAAAGACAGAAAAGTTTAAATAGTTTGTCTGGGAGGAGGAGAATCAAAACAGCTCCTCCCTAAGGAGGAGTACTAAGACTATATATTTGATGGTGTAAGTAGTCTGCTTTAGTTTGTCAAGATTCTTGTTTATAGGTGGGGAACAATAAAAGAAACTGCTTAGAAGAACCTCAACATGTCTTTCTTGGGTTTTGAAGCCTGACAAGACTCTTTGTGATCATGTTCACATAGTAGCATCTAAAACTAACGATTAGTTGTGCACAATGATGCCCTTCAGAAGTGATACATTGGCAGGTAGAGAAACTTTATCTAGTAATATGTCTGCAGCACATTAGTATTACTAGAGCTGAATCTGTAGGATGAAAAGAAGGTTTAAAAAAAAAAATACAATGCAGAAAGACTACTAAGCAATCACTACCAAACAGTTGCTAATGGCATATGTCCTCCAGTTATTTATATGAACAGAAAGCCAATAAACTTTTAAGAAATTAGGCAGGGACAGTTAGATGTTATGCTTTGCACTTCCATCTCAGTTTGTGTTTGCCAATACGTGTGTAAAAAAACCTATAAAACATGAAAACAAAAGCAAGTTTGAGTTTGCCCGACGGTGTGTGTCAAGATTGCACAGTGAAGGTATGGTGCAAACCATAGATGAGGAGTACAGGTAGTCCTTGACTTACAACAGTTCATTTAGTGACTGTTCAAAGTTACAATGGCAGTGAAAAAAGGTACTTACAACTGTTTTTCACACCTAACAACCATTGCAGCATCCCCATGGTCACATAATCAAAATCCAGATGCTAGGCAACTGACTCACATCTATGATGGTTGCAGTGTCCCAGGGTCATGTGATCCTGTTTTGTGACCTTCAATGGGGAAGCCAGATCCATGCAACAACCCAGTTCCTAACTTAACAACTGCAGTGATTCACTTAACAACTGTGGCATGAAAGATCATAAAATGGGGCAAAACTCATTTAATAAATATCTCTCTTAGCAACAGAAATGTTGGTCTCAATTGAGGACTACCTGTAATTTTTCCTTTTTGTTTATTTATTTGTTTAATAGGTTTACTATACAAAATATATACCCCAAATGCGTTAAACCTATTATCTACAACCTTTTTTCCTTTTTTGCTGTGTTATCATAAAGCTTGATACATTACGTTATTTCAATACAATAATATTTATATAGTATAATTAAATTATTGATATTCTGTTAGATACCTTAAAGTGTTGGAAGTAAGAAAGAAAAAAGTTTTAAAAAGTATATATTCTATCAATATTAATTAGCAATAGCAATAGCAATAGCACTTAGACTTATATACCGCTTCACAGTGCTTTACAGCCCTCTCTAAGCGGTTCACAGAGTCAGCATATTGCCCCCAACAATCTGGGTCCTCATTTTACCCACCTTGGAAGGATGGAAGGCTGAGTCAACCTTGAGCCGGTGAGATTTGAACCGCCGAACTGCATCTAGCAGTCAGCTGAAGTAGCCTGCAGTGCTGCACTCTAACCACTGCGCCACCTCGGCTCTTACAAATTACAGTTTGGGATATCAATGTTAGGAATGTGGCAATAATTTGGGGTTTTTTTTTTTCATTCAAAGTTAAATATAACATTGGAAAGCAAGAAATGAAACAAGAACATGCTGAGACATACATCAATGATATACTGTATAACAAACATTTCAGTCTTAAACTAAATTACTTGTTATTAAAATCTCCATTGTATTGTTACTTGGCATATTTGTGTTTAGATATTAAGTGTGTGTATGTGTATTCTTTTATATACAAGTACTATCACTTGTAAATATATCATTAGACACAGACAAGTGGTAAGTTGTCTACTGTTCTGCGCCTAATGATATCAGTAATAAATGACAGTACTTAAGAAGATTACAAGTTTCTCTTTTTCCCCACATTCATTAACTGTCCACTTTTAAAATACTGCTTGCTGAAGTGTTTTATGAGGTCCACATTGGGATCATTCATCTCCAGTTCTGGTATTCTAGCTAGAACAAAAAAAAGACACATCTCAATATTATATGAATCCCAACGGTGCTTTTTCAAGAGACAACTGGACTTTCTGGTTTTTTTCTTTGAAGATGTTTTGTTTCTCATCCAAGAAGCTTCTTCGGCTCTAACTGGATGGTGGGGAATGGAAGGATTTATACTCCTTGCAGACACCTGGCCATTTGCATTCTTGTAACGAGTCATTAAGGCCACCTGGAGGTTTATCTGTGTCATCAGGGTCACCCAAGTGGTACAAATGGGTGTGGAGCCTTTTTGGAACTGTTGAAAGGACTGTGTTGATAGATGATAGATGATGTTGTATCCCTCCCCCTCTGTTGAGAGAGGGCTGTTCAATTTTGACATAGATGGCCTCTTTGACTCCTCTCTCAAACCAGCAGTCCTCTATGTCCCAAATGTGGACTTTGCTGGCTTCAAAAGAGTGACCTTTTTCTTTTAAATGCAGATGGACTGCTGAATCTAGTCCTGATGGCTTTGTTCTCCTATGTTGTTTCATGCATTTCTTAAGTGGTTGTTTTGTTTCCCCAATGTACAGATCTGCACATGGCTCACTGCATTGTATTGCATATATCATGTTGCTCAGTTTGTGTCTGGGTGTTTTATCCTTGGGGTCCAGTTGCCTCTTGAAAAAGCACCTTTGGGACAACCATGACCTGGATGATTGAGAATCTCAATAGACATTTTTGAATCCCAACATTTAAGTCATTCACAAAACTTACATTATTCTCAATAGAACAAAAGTAGATTATGGATCCAATCTAGAAAGGTGTGAAATATTTCATTAATATTTAGGAATCCAAATATTAAAGAGTGTTCCTCAGTCAGAATGACCCTGATTTTAATGTAAAAAATAAACTGATTAACTTTACCCAATTACTTCTTCCCAATACAGGCAAAGTTGAACAAATAACTCCGATTATTTTGTTTCTTCTTCACCTTGCAGAATGGACATTTCAGAAGGTATCCATTCTGTACAGTACAGAATTTTGTCACAGGCAATTATATATTCATTCTAATTCTTCTACTGCATCCTTTCATGTCAGTGATGTTGATTGTACTATGTTCCAAGGGCATTGAGATAAAATTAGAATTGTCACCAAACAAGAAAAAAATAAAAAGTCTACTGAGTAATCGCCTCAGGTTCTTTTGCTATGGTAACACTTAAGAAAATAGATTGAGCTAAGCTGAAACTGCTATTTACATCCAACCTGAAATCATACAACCATTGTCAGGACTACCATGAATCCAAGATGGTTACCTGAAATGAAATTTCACACAGGAAACATTTGTTCATTCATTCATATTTACTTTTTTTAACTATCACTTAGATCAAACTTTTCCAGGTAACTCACGAAAGTTATCAATAAAATACAAGTAACACAGCAAAACAATATAAAACACTCAGAAGTACTCACACTGAGGGTAAGAGAAATACAAGTGACCGTCACATTGACTGACGCAGTCTGGAAGCCGGAAGACAGTCAATATTATCAATATGTATGCAATACAAAATGTAGAGCAAAACAAAAGTGAGGCAATAAGAATGAAAACACTTTGACTGTTAATTCCTTTCCTTTGCCAGCTACCCGATTCAGTTTTTGGAACACTAAATAGCCTTTCAAGAGAGCACATACACCGTCTTCAGTGAAGGTGTAATCTTCAGAGAAAAACAATGTTCAATGTCCATAATATCTCTACAGTTCTACAATCTTTCCTACTGGCTGTTTTTCCCCCCTAGGTTCTGGGAGATGTGGTTTATTTATTTATTTACCTATTTAATTAATTTTTTTTCTTGTCTGTTCTCAAATGCTCTATGCTTTGTCTAGTTAGGGCTTAAAACAGTTGTCATCCGTTAGCAGCCTTTTGCATCCTGAAATGCAGCAGCTTGATTGGCGATGGTCAAGAAATGTTTAAAATCTACAAGCCATATCCAGCTCTACTTTCTTTAAATCTCCCTAATTTGTAGCATCTACAAAAATTTAAGTGTAATTTCGCTTTTATTTTTTTAAGGATTGAATTGTAGAAATCTGCCACATACAAAAAAAAAATATTTCTTTCTCCTTGTAATAAAACTATCCATAATTGGACTACACTTTTATTTTATTGTGAGCAATTAAAATGAAATAGTTCACGTTCAGTATTAGAAGTGCTATCCGCCATTGTAGAATAGGGTAGGTGTGCCATATCCATCAAAGAAAGAGTACAAAACAGTTTCTTTTAACTGGAACTACAAAATTAGTCAAGTTGCTTGTTTTCCAGATTCATGAAATCACAGAGTTGGAAGGAACTAAGTTCACCTATTCCAAAACTCTATTCAGTGTAAGCTTTAGTAGAGTGCTTTAACAGATGATCATCCATTCTCAATTTGAAGATTATCTTTTGAATTTTGAATTATATTTTGAATATAATTTGAAGATAATAAGTTCATTTGCTGTTCTATATAACAACTCCTTGAGGGAGATGGGTGATTTAGAAATGTGATACCTATGTATAAAAACAACACTTCTGATATTTGAAGATTGTATCCTATCTTCTTTCAGTTGCCTCTTCTGTAGACTAAACATACCCAGATCCTCTAAACCAGGGCCCGTCAAACACACGGCCTGTGGGCCAGATCCAGCCCGCGATAGGCCCGCGGGCTGTCCCAGAGATGGTGAGGGACCCACCCCTGCCCCTCCAGGCCGGGCCATGCCCATCCAGTCAGTTGCAATGACCAGGCCACGCCCACCCCAGCTCCTCAAGGGAAAACAAAATCCTGACGCGGCCTGCGACAGGTACGAGTTTGACACCCCTGCTTTAAACCTTCCTCACAGGCCTTGGTTTCCAAACTCTTCACCATTTTAGTAATCCTCAGCTGAAATTCATTTCACTTTGTCTTTGTGCTTTTTAGACTGTCATGTTCAGTTCTGGATACAGTATTCCAAATGGCGTGACCAGGCCAGAGTAGGATGGAGTAATTACCTTCCAGATCTAGATTTTATGCTCCAGTTAATGTACATAAAGATAATAGCTGCCTTTTTAGCAGCTGCATGACACTGCTGGCATACAAAAGTACAGCCAAATTCAATAATACGTCCAACAATGGAAAATAATTATTTCTCAACATCCATTTTGGTTTTGAAGCATATCAAAATTTCAAAGCTGTTATGAGAAATATCTATTATTCTTCTTGTTCTAAGAAGTCAAAAGAGCATAAGTAATGATAAAGCTTTTCTACAGCACTCATGCCATGCGGATCAATTCTTTCACTCCATTTCCCAGAAAGAAATTCACTAGAGAGAAGTAGCTTCTCCTAGAGGGGTATATAAAGTTGCCATATCCCTTGCAGTTTTTTTATTGAGATCCATGCTTTTAAACATATTCATAAGTGATCTGGACTTAGGGACATGGAGTGAAATGGCTATGTTTGTTAATAGTACCAGATTTAAAAGGTAAAGATTTCCCTGAAGGCGTGTCCCACTCTAGGGCATGTTGCTCATCTCTGCCTCTTGGCCAGTGTTTCTTTTCTATTTTTATGTATTTTATATTATAAACTAATAAAAAATAATAAAAAGAAAAATGATTTGTGAGAAACACCAAAAAGGTAATTCTAAATTGAGTGAATGGGCACTAAAGCTGCAAAGGCATAAAAATTTAATAAATAAAATAAAAAATAAAATGAATGGTGTACATGGAACGAAACATCCTACCTCAAAATATATAAAAATGAAAATAAGGGACAGGGGATATGACAGCAATAGCAAAGGCACTTAGACTTAAATACCGCTTCGTACTGCTTTACAGCCCTCTCTAAGTTATCTCTAAGTTATCCAATTGTACCTCATGGGAAGAAATGGATGATGAAAAGACAAAATGCTAAATCAACCAGTTCCTAGCAGGATCGCAGCATGTTACCCTGTAGTTTGGAGAAAAGATTTTTCTGTCTGACTTTCGTGTTCACTTCTTTTAGTTCCACCTCATGTACGTGTATGTTTAAAGGGAGGTAGCATATCAAAAAGAAAAGCATTTAATTGCTGAATGCAAAGGAAGGCTTTGGGGGAATGGAGTCCGAGGTTATACAATCCAGCAATAAAGAGAACAGATGAATCTGGTGATCCGGAAGAGAAATTAGCCTTTAGCTCACAATTATCAAATCTTTAATTACATATAATAACAGCCATTCAGCCACGATGAACAATTGTTGTCCAGTCAGTTAGTTCCACTGAATTGCACTGGAAGTAGAAACAGGATGCGTGAGACAATGCTCAACAGATGTGATTCTTGCCTATGTTTGAAATCAATCCTTATTTAGAGTAATCCTGAGAAACGGATTCTCAAGGATAAACAACAACAGAAGGATTTTAATTAACATTGGTAAATGCTAGATCATATGTTAACAAAATGTAAAATACTAGAAATTCTATTCCTTACACTAGACATAAGCCTGAGAAAACTATGTTTATTAGAATAGGCAAGGTTCAGTATTTGCAAAAATAATTTGCGTTAAGAAAACACATCTATATGCACAAAATTATAGGGTGCATTCTGTTTTGAGGAAGGATGTTTATTAATAAAGAATTGAACCATAATTTTTTGCATAATTGGTAATGAATATATGAAGGAGAATGAGGAATGGAACTACTCTTCTACAGTACTTATAAGTTGCCATGGCAGATGAGAAAATTAAAACCAAAGGACTAATCAGGAGTTGGGTCAAGAAACAAGCCAGAATACAGGAACAGAAAAAAAGGTAGGGTTCCAAAGTAAACTAGAAGCCTAGACTGTGGGATAAGCATCCTGTTTAGGACTAAGTTGTTCCTGATCAGTATAGTACAAGGTCAGAGTGACCCCATTAGGAATCTCTTTGGCCAAGACCAACAAATAGGAACCGATTTTCTTCTGGCAACTAAGTTCCTGAAATAGAGGTCTTTTACATCTGAATTCTCAAAACTCAATGTGTGTCAACTGCTGCCCATCAAAGATTTTTCTTGAATGCTTCTACTCATACAGAGGTTTTATTATGTTCTCCAGCAGATATAATTTAAGCACACCGTCAATTGAGTTTAGCTTCTATTATCTGCACTCTCTGGTGTTGGGAATCTTTGAAGGTGCAATGCTTTTTATTTAGCATTGTTTAATATTATTTTATGTTATTTAACTTCAGCATTTAAAGCTACATCTTGTGCTGGAACTATGTCACTTTACAGATACAAAACTTTAAAAAATGCAGTAGGATATGGTTCACTTCTTATTGCCAGCTGAACAAGAGATTTGGGAACTACAAGCAGCTAAGTTTCAAAGGATCTGCAGAAAAAGCACAGGAAGCAGGTGGTGAAGTGTAATAAAAATGGTGAGGTGGACTCTGAGATGAATTTTACTGTTGTTACTGGGACTGCAGCACACACTAGATGCGAACTGTTTGTAAACAAATCCTGAAACGAAATTGTCAGTCAGGACTGAAAAGAAACCAGTCCAAGTGAAATGAAGGCCAAATTGGATAAGTAATGAGCCAATGAGCTGTCAGAATGGGTGGGACCAATAATCTGAACACATGGAGGATGAAAATTATATTTTGCAACAAAATCTCAGAGAGTTTTCATTATTGCAGCAACTTCAACGTGCAATTCTGTATTTTCTCCACAGTATCCTGATTTCTGCTTTGTATTTGCAATTTACCTCATGATTCATAATTTAGTTATTGGCAAGCCATTTTAGTTAGGTTGTGCCTTAACTGATCCTACATCTTGGCAAGCCATTTTAGTTTCTCAGAGCTTTTGTTAGTTTATTTTAGTTCCCTGTTGTCATGAGAGATTGTGTTCTCACTGTTTTAGTACTTACTAAAACAATTCTAACTTTTTTAGATTCTGTGTTTAGATTTGATTGCCACTTAGCTTAAAATGTGAGGGCTGAGGTTTTTTTACCAATGCCTATATGCAAATATTGTGAGAGAGTGATGGAGAGTGATAATGACATAAGACAGACCTGTGATTCCTAGAAAGTCATGTAGGAGTTTCACAGAAAAGACATAGAAGACAATCAAGGGTGGACATCCAATACTCTAGAACACAAGTGAAATGATATATCCTTGGAAGCCCACCTAAGAAAGTCTTGATCCAGCAGAGAGGATCATTATTTTTTAAAATCTTTGCTGATTATTTATTTTAGTTGAAATTTAAACACAACCCAAGGAACCCAGAGATTATGTGCCATCACTAAGGATGGAGAGATCAGTTTTGTTGAGTGGATGGGCATTAGGATTAGCCCCTAGACTTAATCAGAATGTGGCAGTGCTTCAGATGATGGTTCTATATTAGAAAAGGAGCTTTATGTAATCTGCAGGAGTAGTTTTAGAGGAGAATGTCCCCTAAGAGAGGAAAATGAATTTCTGTAAGTGACATTTATTTTATTTATTTTTTATTTATTTATTTATTTATTTGTCAACAAGTGCAAGGAAACAGGACACATGAAAAAATGGCACAAATAAATGGATATAAAGAAGCAAAACATAGCCATAAACACATAAAATGAGTACATACAAATGGGTACAGTAAGACAGGGACGGTAGGCACGCTGGTGTGCTTATGCATGCCCCCTTATGATGTCTTCTGTCTCAGGGAAGTCTACATTTGTTGAGCAAAAAGAAAGCCTTCACAGAGAAGGAAGGCATAATAACAACAACCAAGGACATCAGAATAATAATAATAATAATAATAATAATAATAATAATAA
>QLTV01001177.1:1022545-1056137 GCA_003457575.1 Thermophis baileyi | reverse complement strand
GAAGAAGAAGAAGAAGAAGAAGAAGAAGAAGAAGAAGAAGAAGAAGAAGAAGAAGAAGAAGAAGAAGAAGAAGAAGAAGAAGAAGAAGAAGAAGAAGAAGAAGAAGAAGAAGAAGAAGAAGAAGAAGAAGAAGAAGAAGAAGAAGAAGAAGAAATAATAATAATAATCATCATCATCATCTGCAAAAGTAAGGGATGAAGAAATTCCATTTCTAGCTCCAAGCATTCATTATATATGGCTTTGAATTTCTTTGTGAAAAGAAATTCATTGTCAAGAGTGGAAGGCAGCCTTTAATTTTCTGCTTAGATGAGTGCCTATTTTTCAGTTATATAGGAGGCAGTTTTAGAATCGGATGTTAATCCCGTTATCTACTTCTGATAGTCACTGAGAATCAAACCTAATCCTTCTAACTGTACAAGATTTTGTGGCCAGACTGAAGTATGATAGCTTGTTCAGGATTGGCCTTTATGTGTACAAATCTCAGTATTAAAGAGTTAAGAGGACTTTGGATAGTATCAATTGGAAGAAGAAATGGAATCTTTAACATTTAATAAAACAGTATTCACTACATCATTTAACAAGTATAATTAATACAGGAGATCAAAAAAATGTGGGGCAGTGTAAAGAATAATGCATATATAGGGTTTTCTGCTAACTAATAAGGTTTTCTGCTAATAGTCTATATATTGATGGCTGGCTGGTTTATTTTAATTATTTAATGCAGAGACTGAAAAAGGTTAATGTTACCCACAGCCTTCTTTGTATTTTGAGCTACTGCTTCCTAATAAAAGGCAAGCAGCATTTAGTGCTGAGTCTGTGTGCATGTTAGCATAATACACTGAGTTTGTAATTGTTGCTTCCACTAGAGGTAATTTATATAGCTGCATTGTCATTTCTCACAAAAGTCTATTGTGTGCTTTTCAAGGGGAACAAAACTATATATTAGGATAAGCACTGATCACAACATTTGATTCAGCCAAATTTGGTGCTTTGGAAATTAGTCCAATTTGACTTGGATTGAATTAGAGGCTATCCAATTCAAATTGGAAAAGTTCCAGTCTAGCATTTTGGAAGCTAACATTTAGAAGGCGCCAGATAGGGAAAAAACCTTTTTCCTGAATCAAATTATTTTTAAAACTTCAAATATGGCAAGAGACCTTTCTGTTCAAAATACCAGTGAGTTACATAAACCATGTTTAAAGTAACTTTTGAATTTAAATTATTTAGATACCTACAACCAACTTCTCCAAGTATGGTCTTAGGGGGAGGTGTCTCAACACAATTAGAAGTCATTTCTGGGGAATGCTCACTTGAAACCTAATTTCATTGGACAACATAAAAATAAATGATCCAATAATGAATTTATCATTGGATAATATTTCCTAGTTAACTATGATACCTATTGAAAACAGTGTTAGGAAAGAACAATATAGGGATTTTAGGATTATAGCAAAACTGTTCTGAAGCCAAGTGAACCAACTCATAACCAACTCATATAAGTCTGCAGAGATTCTCAGTCATCCAGGTCATGGTTGTCCCAAAGATGCTTTTTCAGGAGGCAACTGGACTTTCTTGTTTTTTCTTTTGAAGACATTTCGCTTCTCATCCAAGAAGCTTCTTCAGCTCTGGGGAATGGAAGGATTTATATTCCTTGCAGACAGCTGGTCATTTGCATCCTTTTAGAGGGTCCTTGAAGCACTTGGAGGTTTATCTGTGTCCTCAGGGTCACCTGAGTAGTGCTCCTGGTCCTATAGTCTTCAATTTTTCTCTGGAAATCCATTGACCTGGATGACTGAGAATCTCTACAGACTTTTAGCTATACAATTTGGGATGAACACCCTTTGAATGGTGTGGAAGTAGGAATGGATTTCCAGAGGGGAAAAAATTGCAGACTATAGGAACCAGGAGCACTACTCAGGTGACCCTGAGGACACAGATAAACCTCCAAGTGCTTCAAGGACTCTCTAAAAGGATGCAAGTGACCAGCTGCCTGCAAGGAATATAAATACTTCCATTCCCCACTATCCTGTCAGAGCTGAAGAAGCTTCTTGGATGAGAAGCGAAACGTCTTCAAAAGAAAAAAGAAGAAAGTCCAGTTGCCTCCTGAAAAAGCACCTTTGGGACAACCAACTCATATATTATTGGCTTCAAAGCTTTTAAAGTTTGTTGGTGCCTTGCAAGTTCCAAGAGGAAATAAGGATAGCCATGAAATGGATGTCTATGTTCTTAAGTTTACAACAGCAATGCTGAGTCTGCTGAGCAAGATAACCAAGAACGTTAAAATTAATGCTATCGTAAATTAAGTAATAACTGAGAACAGCTTATTAAACAATGAAGCATCTTTGTCATTTACAAAAGGTTAGCAAATAGTTTTAGAACTTGTGATTCATCTTTGGAGTTTACCCAACTAATTAAAATTGGATTTTCATGGAAATACTGTACATGCTGTAACTTTTTCTAGTTTCTATTTAATTTACTATGCAGTTTTCTTTGGGAGCATTGTTAGTTTTTGTTTAAAATCTCTGTATTCAAAGTATCTTTTCTCAGATAACTGATAAAGAATTTTAAAACAGCAGGAAAATGATTTTCTATGCTGTTATGTGGGAAAGACCTTGGGAGACTGGCCCAAGAGACACTGCTAAGGGAACAATGAGATAAGAGACAGCATAACCCGCAACTGGATAATGGGTGGGGCAAAAAGCTAAGAAGAGACCTTCCCTAGTTTCTTGGTCTATAAAGGAGAGTGAAGGGGGAAATTGTACTTTCAGACTTGTTTCAGACTTGCAAGATTGAAGTTGGCCTTCTGAGATACACCAAATAAGAATCATAACCATATGATCTAACTCTACTTTATTGTAAAGCTACATTGACAGAATCTCATAGTACAAACCTGTTCTGTGAGAAGTCTGTATAATCACTTTTGAACTTTACTTTTTCTGGCATCATCATCATCAAGTCAGTCCCTTCTCATATCCTGTTATATGACATTATGACTGGTTCTCTGTGACTGCTGTTTCCCACACATTCCTTGCTTCAAAACAGACCTATGTGAAATTGTTTTCCATAATGTAATCTACAGAAAGTGCAATTATCCAAGATGGTTGACGCAGGCCGATTTTAATTAAAGCTGTAAAATCACTGCTTAGCTTCTGAATGCAGTGACTGCATTCAGTCACTGACAATGAAGGCCCCCGTTGGCCGTAAAGGGAGATTTTTCTGTCTCTTGCAACTTTAAGAGATTTTGCCTCAAAAAGCATCTTTATTGCCTCTTCAAATACTCAGGACTATCACAAATATGTTTATCGTCAAACAATATTAAATGGAAGAGTATTTTCAGAGTCGACATAAAATTCTTTGTAGGCCTCTATCTATTCTATGGAAGAGGCGTACATTAGACATTTCTTCTTAAATCCTTTAGAAGCTCCGTTCTTATTTTAACAAGTGTATCAGGGATTTGAGGCAAGTGGTAGTTCTTCCCTAACCGAGATAAAATTGTGTTTTGAACTTCGCTTGCTGGGTGATTATTTTCCCTTGATCCTTTCCCTTCTCTTCATGGCCCTCTCCTGGGGGTCAGTAACAGGCCTGGAGAATTTCAAAGAGGAAGAGAGAACCAACTCACTCAGCATCTTCGTTCCCAATCATACTGGCCTTAATTAGTAGACAAAGATTAAAATGACAACTTTTTTATCATTATTGGCTTATTCTTTCAGAAAAGGAGGAGGGGAGGAACACACGCACAAATAAACAAAAAAACAACAAGAAGTTAAGCTTTCTAACCTCAGATAAACTGTTGAAGTCAGCAGCTTGCAGCAGAAGCAGACAGATAAAATCAAATTTATGGGGAATTTTTACTACAAAGCTCCCATGCCTTGTGGCAATCTTACTTGAGAACAAAGTTTTTGTGCAGCAGGCAGGTATCATAATTAGGTCACTAGGGGCAAGAATGGTTAGAACCTCAGCCTCAAGGAATCAGCAAGAATTGTCAAATTAGGCTGCTCCAGGTTCTGAGGTTAGGCTGTCCTCTTCTCCCTGCTGGATTTTTCAAAGCTCCGCAGAATGATTACCCAACCTCCTCCTACTCCAGTGGCAACAGGCAGAGTAGTCTGTGCAGATCTGCCACAATTAAAGCTTCCCCCATCTCCTTCTCCAACATGGCTGAATCTGAGGCTCAAAATGACTGATGCCACATGGTTTGGAGGAAAAAAATCATACATATCTGCTCCAAAGACCTCTTGTTCTTCACTGGTTCTTTTTCCCACCTCCTCTGATGTACATCAGAATCGATGGTTTCACTAACATCATCATGGATGGATATGGATAATTTGACCAGATGCAGAAAAACTGGCTAGCAACGGGTCATGTGTAAGTTACTGTTGGAAGAAATATCCATCTGGTTCAGTTCCAAGCTGGGAGAAAGATACTGGAAACATGGAGGCTGATTGAAAAGATGGTTTAATCATGAAACAGAACCACATGGGTGGTTCTGGTGCATCTGACCACATGGAGTTGAGAGTGAGGGGTATTTATACCTTCTCTTGGGCTTTGAACTTGAGCTTCCTGTTCCTGTGCAAGAACATGTATTCTATTGGCTGTTGTCAGACTCCCATGGGGTCATGTAGGGATCATGTTTGTCTGAGCTAGTTTGGTTGAAGTTTGCTGGGTGATGCAATGTCCCCAGGTGATTGTGCCATGTGGTGAGCTCTGCTGCTAGATGGGTTAATCCTATTATGTCCTGAAGGGTCATGTCTTAATCCCATCACCCTGGAGCTGGAGGTCTTTTGTCTTGTAGATAGGCTGGCCCAGTCTTTCTTAATGGGCACCAAATATCTGCTGGGGGCAGGGAGCTGCTTTCTGTCTTTAAAACATGTTTCTTCTTTTATCATCCAGGGAAATATAATATTCTATCTTTTAATATTTCCTAAAATATTTGATTCTTCTGGGAGGGGGGTGGTTTCCCACATTACTCTGAAAATATGTTAATGGGTAGTAAGTACAATTTTTGCTCTTAATGAAACAATGTACATGACTGCAGATGGGGAAAATCGACAGTGCTTCCTATTCCAAATCCAAGTGAGGCCTTGGTCAAGACAGGAATGGAATAGAAAAACAAAACAATGAATGGCCTACAGCAAGTCACCCACAAAGAAAAACGATAGTATTAATTAGCTTAAAGAAAGGTGTATATTATAAAACTATGAGGTGTCCCTACTAGGTGGATAGTTTCATCCATTTCTCACAGTAGTAAATCTTCAGATCATCCATTGATACTAAATATAGATAGTCCTCGACTTAAGGCCAGTTGCTTAATGACTTTTCAAAGTTCAGACCAACCCAAAAAGGAGAACTTATGACTCAAATTCGAAGTTCCGACAGTCGGGCTCCCTCCACATCACATGACTGAATGTCAAATTAGTCAAGAGAAAAATGCAGAAGAATAATTTCTTCAGCTGAAGAACTTCAATAAGTCTCATACCCTCCCTAATGCATTATTTAGAGAACTCTGTAATGCCAATAGTTTGATCTCCATAACACAAAAGTCAAGGCTTCATTCCCTACACACAAATATGTAGCACTAGATCCTTTTTATCAATGAATAAATGAAGAAGTATAAAGTTTTCAACTCATATGTTTAATTGAGGGCTCTATATCTAGCTTTAGTATTTGCGTGGAGAACAGGTAATATTTTAAGTCACATTTTAAGTCACATTTATGTAGAAATATTTAACATTCAAAAACGTTCACAAACTTTTAAGCTCTATGTTTTCATATGTTTTAATATGGAATGATGAAATAAAACAATGTGTTTTTAATCCTAATCCCCTAGACCTATTCTCATAACTTTGTGACACGGGTTGAGCTAAGAGTGTGTGACTTGCCAATGATGCAGTACAACACTCTTTTACCAAATGGAGACAATTATGTGAATCTCCTGGTTTAAGTGAAATATCTTGGACTTGGACGAGGGGATAGATGGGGAACTCATCAAATTTGCAGATGACACCAAGCTGGCATGAATAGCCAACACTCCAGAAGATAGGCTTAAAATACCGAAGGATCTTGACAGAGTTGAACTTTGGGCGCTATCTAACAAAATGAAATTCAATGGTGAAAAAAGTAAGGTTCTACATTTAGGCAAGAAAAACAAAATGCACAGGTACAGTATGTGTGGTACCTTGCTCAATAGTAGTAACTGTGAGAGGGATCTTGGAGTCATAGTGGACAACCATTTACATATGAGCCAGCAGTGTGCAGCAGATGCCAAAAAAGCCAACACAGTTCTAGGCTGCATTAACAGAGGGATAGAATCAAGATCACGTGAAGTGCTAATACCACTTTATAATGCCTTGGTAAGGCCACACTTGGAATACTGCATCAAGTTTTGGTCGCCATGATGTAAAAAGGATGTGGAGACTCTGGAGAGGGTGCAGAGAAGAGCAACAAAGATGATTAGAGGACTGGAGGCTAAAACATATGAAGAACGGTTGCAGGAACTGGGTATGTCTAGTTTAATAAAAAGAAGGACTAGGGGAGACGTGATAGCAGTGTTCCAATATCTCAGGGGCTGCCACAAAGAAGAGGGAGTCAAGCTATTCTCCAAAGCACCTGAGGGCAGGACAAGAAGCAATGGGTGGAAACTAATCAAGGAGAGAAGCAACTTATAACTAAGGAGACATTTCCTGACAGTTAGAACAATTAATCAGTGGAACAGCTTGCCTCCAGAAGTTGTGAATGCTCCAACACTGGAGGTTTTTAAGAAGATGTTGGATAACCATTTGTCTGAAGTGGTGTAGGGTTTCCTGCCTAACCAGGGGGTTGGACTAGAAGACCTCCAAGGTCCCTTCCAACTCTGTTATTATATTATATATTATATCTTACCCATGAGAACACCACCTTTGGGGCCAAACATTAAAAAAAACTGCTGCATCCTGACTCTATGGTGTTCCATCTACTATGAGAGAGTAAATGTAAAGATTTCACCTCAAGGATCTTCACCGTAAAAATGTAGAGCTTGGTACAAGTGCTATAGGCAAGCATCTTAGGGGCTTAGTACTAGCAGTGGGTAGCATTCTGCGTATTTTATTTATGTTTTATTTATTTGATTTCTATCTCAACAAGTGACTCTGGGCAGTGTACATCATAAAAAATAAATAAATAAATTTTGCATTGAGATATCCTACACTGCTGAGTATAAATCCCCCAAAACCTCACAAATGCACAACCACTGATCTACTTCCTATGGATACTGAAATCCTTTCTCCAATTTATAATGGGCTTGAATGGGCTTACCCCTTTACCCCTTTCATTGCCATTTTCAATTTCTCGCCTCCAACTTGAGCCCTGAAAGCTCACAGGACATCTGAGGAGCAGTTTCATATTTATTTCCTTTTCTTTCCCTGACAAAATTACATTCTTCTTCATGCTGAGAACAAGAGCAGGCTAACATTTGATGGCAGGGAAGTATTTTGGAAGTCCAGAGGTCTTAGTGGATAATGTGATCGAATAAAGTAGATGGACATCCATCATACAAAAGAGATCTTTTGGGATTCTCTCCCATTTTTGTGAAGGAATGAGTTTGTTTTCCAGCTATTTTATGGCTTTTAAAAATGTTTTGAACTTTCTGCCCCCCAAAAATCTGGAGAACTGCCTCAGCAGCCCACAGAATCCTTAGGTCACACAAAAAAAAAAGAAAAGGAAGAAGAGGAGGAGGAGGAGGAGGAGGAGGAGGAGGAGGAGGAGGAAGAAACCACAAATGTTCAGCTGTAGAAATCACAATTACTTGATGAGAAGATCACTCAGGTTTTCTACCTTATGTTTTACCACACATAGTACAGATATATAACATACAATTTGTAAAGCAATGTAAATTTTTCAAGTATTACAGAAATGTTAATAATAAAGTATGCACTTCCATATAATTTCTTAATGGCTTGGTTGCCCTTATATTACTTGAGTGTCAGGTGCAAAAAACCATAGCCGGGGTAGAGTTCAAAAGTACAAGTTTATTTCATGCTACTTATACACAAGAATCTGATCTACTAACATTCAAGGCAAAGTGGCGCTAGATAAGAGTCAACGGAATTTATGGAGGAGCTGGACTTGGGGCAACTCCAAACTAATGATGCATTTGACCCTGCTCTCAGGCTCACCCTGGTCATCTCCTACACTGAGACACATAAAAGGAGTAATTTTTGAGGTTCAATCACAAAATTGTGTTAACCAGCCATCTTTGGCAAATGGCACCATTTATCTTAATTAAAAGAGTAGGTTCTTTTTCTTCCTCTCCACGCCCCCTTTTAAAAAATTGTTCCATAATTTATTTATTTTTATTTTTGCTTTTCTACCATTTGGTATATTAATTTAATCCAAACAGCCAGGCAGGTCATTCTTAAATTCCAACCCAGCTTCTGCTGCTGTGTTCTGCAAGATAATTTATGTAGCATAAAGTAGCACGCTTTAGCACATCAATAATTTTCGCAAATGGAGATTGTGGCATTATTACTATTTATATTTGTTATCACTGTTGTGCCAGACAACTTACAAAGCAGTTTCATAGCTGCAGTTGAACAACTTGGCCATGAACCTTAAGGTAAAAGTCTACTGTCACTTACCACACAATCAAATCCATTGTACTACTTATAGCTACATTTGGACGATGCAAAAAGTAGCACATGAACCTTGAATCATATTAAAGTCCTGTGGAAAGTGTTAATACTTGGCTATTTCCTTTTTGAAGCTGAATATCTGAGGGGGTCACTTCATTCAGTAAGAACTTCATAAACATTCAAATAGGTAGGAAAGAACCTATGCAATACCACAAAGGTGCTTTTTCAAGAGGCAACTGGACTTTCTCTATGTTTCTTTGAAGACTTTTCACTTCTCATCCAAGAAGCTTCTTCAGTTGTGATTGAATGGTGGACAATGGAAGGATTTATATTCCTTGCAGTCCTGAAATCCTTTCATTCTCCATTAGTCAGAACTGAAGAAACATCTTGGATGAGTCTTCAAAGAAACACAAAGAAAGTCCAGTTGCCTTTTGAAAAAGCACCTTTGGGACAACCATGACCTGGATGACTGAAAATCTCCATAGATAACCTGTGAAATATACCTATGTTTTCCTGTCCTATCCATTGGTAACACAGTTATGGTATCTTCCTGCTCAAATTATGGGGTGTGCTCTCTTGAGAGTTGAATGTACTCGCCATTTTTAAGATCTTCCTTCTCAGCCCAAACTTCTAAGCCAAACAAATAATCATTTTAGTTGCTATTCCTAGGTTTCAGTTGTCTGTGCTTTATTGTAGATGGGTAGGTGCCTTGAATGTGCTATAGGTAGAAAAAACGGGGGTATAATAAATAAACTGAATAAATACAATAATTCAAAGAATCTGATTCTGTGCAATCACATCAAAGCTTGCACTATTAAGATCAAGGACACTTATGTCCTCTTTGCCATCCCTGCCAGCATGGTCAGTGGTGAGCTAAAGTGGGACTTTTAATTTACCAAGATCTGAAGGCTACAGATTCTATATCAAAAGCAAAGCAAATCTGCTTTTTATTTGGGCTGAAGTGATGCCTGCTCAGGAGATTATTCCCGTTAGAGCTGAAAACATCTGAGAAATCCACTTAGCTGCAACAAACCTAGCAACAAATAGTACAAACTACACGTTGAAACATTTTCATCTGCAACATTTTCATGCTACGTTGATATTAATATCTTCCCTGATTTCATTAATATAGAGAAACTAGGCAGAGAAAATGGTATACAAATGCATTAAATAGGATGGTTGGATAAAATATGCATGTATATCTGCCTTTCCCAACTCTGGTTCCCTATAAATCTGGCATATACATAATGGAAGGATTCTGTGAGCAGCTTCCAAACCACCAAAGGAGCCTCAAAAAAGACACAGCTGCTTCATTGGTTCAAAGGGGACACATGCTTCCACGTTTCACAGTAATTCTTTGGAAGAATTTGCACAGCCATTCAGCAACATTTTCTAGCAGGAACAGGCAACCTACTGCTCTGCAGGTACCTTGAATGCCTTCAATATTCATCAACTCAGCCAATTATAAAGGTTCGTGGAAGCAAAGCTCCAAGGACGCCTACCCTTCTTGAAGGTCAGCTGAACGTTTCCCCTGAGTAGCATAATCTGAAATGTAGTCAGCATCGCTGATTCTGCAGTCAGACCTTTGGCAAGGAAGGACAAAGGATCGTTGCCAGGCAGCAATGCTTTCTCTAGGAAGAGGATGGCCAGGTGGTATCCTTAGAGAGAAGGGTCCTATCTCAAACAGGCTTGTTCTGATCCAAGCCTGAGCAACTTGAGATTGCCATGGACAGAATCTTCTGCAATGAAAGCTCTAAGGACAATTTTACTCTACACACACAAGAGGCGTATATATGTAAAATTTAAATAGGAGACATAATGTAAGACTGAAGTAAGATACACGTCGGAAGTAATCAGAAAAAACTTGATCCTGATGCTCATATTTGTGCTGAATAATTGAATAAACATTAGTCAGCAGTTAAAGAGCATGTATTTGTCTCTGTCACACCAAAAAGGAATAGCCATTTAAAAAGCTATTAAACACAAATCAAACAAGCCATCAGAAACAATAACCATCATTTTTTTATGGCAAGGCTCATCCAGTTACAACTGTTAAAGATAGTGATCTAGGATTGGACTTCTTTTCAGAGAAGCAAAACACTTTTCGGAGCAAAACACTTCATCCAAGTATATCTGTGTTACATAGGATTAGCTACTGTGGTTCTCCCAAGATTGTTGGACTTCAACTCCCATCATCCCTCACCTCAGCTTGACTAAGCTGATTACGGTAGATTTCATGGGAGTTCAGTAACGACTGGAATTCAATAGCATTTAGGTGTTACATTTACCATGGCTATTATGAGGCTGTATAAAGAAGAGTGGGTCTCTGTAAGAATCTATCTTAACAATATCTAAAAAAAGACACAGAATATAACTGAATTATTAGCTACTGAAACTTCAAGTGATTAAACTCTCAAAATATTTAAGTATGCTGAATATGTCATTGTTCCAAAACCTTCTAATTAAAGGCCAGATGCACTAGCATAATGACAACAGAAGGAAACAGAAATCTATATTGTATCCTCAATACAATCAAGACTCATAATTAATTTCTCCTTAATATTGCACAGAATTGGCCCTGGGCTGTGGTAAAGAGGCTGAATTGTTATATCTTCCCAGTCCCTGAAAAAGACACAAATATAGTTCCTTTGAATGTTATAGGTGGGATTACTTTAGAACAGGGCTGCAGGCATTAGATGACCAAGTCTACTAATGACACCAAATTGTGGCACATTAAAAAAAAAAAAAAAGGAATATGCAGACCTCTATAAGATGTTTCCAAAGTAGAATAGTGAAATTTCAAATTGCAAATACACCTTAATGCAAGCAAACACAAAATGACGCACATTGGTATATATAAAAAAAACCAAAGTTCACATATAAAGAGGCTACAGCTGACAGGAACCGAGCAAGATTTTGAAGTCATGGCAGATAATTCAGTGAAAATGTCAAGGCTGCTAAAAGAAAGAAGAATTTCCAGCTAGGAATTGCTCAGAAGATTGAAGTAAAACTGCTATTAATCTATATGATTTGATTTCTGAATACTCTGTACACAAACCTGGTTACATCATCTGAGAAAGGATAGTATGGAGCTGTAAAAATGCAGAAAAAGGCAGTATCTAATAATTAAAGGATAGAGCAGTTCCTCATTTAGAGAAAATTAGAGTGCTTCAGGTAATTTAAAGTAAGGAGGCTACACCAGCAGTATTTTAAATCTTGCATATGATGCAAAAACTGTCTGCAGAAAAGTTATTTTCATTCTCTCTCCTTATCTTAGAATGTTGCTAATTAAAGTTAAATGGATGCAGATTCAGGATTGGGCTGCTTTTTATGTAACACATAATTTTAAGAAAGTATGAAATCTGCTGCGATTTTGAACATTTTTATTGATTTTAGTTTTAAGGTTTTAGCTTGTTTTGCTCATTTTTATTTTTGTAGTATATTTCTATAAAACATCTTCGTGTATAATTTGTCTGTTGATTATCTTAACTTATTATGTTTAATTGTGAGCGTCATTTTTAACTGTAAACCAGTCAGATTTTTAAGTTGGGAAGCAGCATTGAAACTGTTTAAATAAAAAAATAAAACTAGTTACATCACGGAATATGCACTACCAGACATGACTACCATATTTGAGAGTTTTAAAATAGCCCTAGATAACTTCACTGTCACCTATCTCAGTGGTGAAATCCATTTTTTTTTACTACCGGTTCTGTGGGCGTGGCTTGGTGGGCGTGGCAGGGGAAGGATACTGCAAAATCCCCATTCCCTCCCCACTCCAGGGGGAAGGATATTGCAAAATCTCCATTCCCACCCCACTCTGGGGCCAGCCAGATGTGGTATTTGCCGGTTCTCTGAACTACTCAAAATTTCCGTTACCGGTTCTCCAAACTACTCAAAATTTCCGCTACAGGTTCTCCAGAATCTGTCAGAACCCGCTGGATTTCACCCCTGACCTATCTGTGACTGTCTGTGGCGGCTTCATTAAAAACTCTAGAACAGTAGATTCATACTTAAGAAAACACAACTCATGGAAATGATACAAAACGTCTATCTATAATGGGGAAGCACAATATCCCAATCAATCAATACCCCCAAAGTGATAAGGTATCATACTAGCAATATTTGACTATATGATTAGTTCACTCTGCCACTTTCAATTTGTTTTTCTTAATCAGGAGCCCGTGGGAACCCATCTGGTGGTGCTATGGCGGCTTTGATGCTGGTATCATGATGGCCAGCTATCTCTGTTTGAAAGCAAACTTGTGAAGCGGAGCTGGGAAGTCTCTCTTTCATGTAATCAGGGGTGTCAAACTGGCGGCCCGCGGACCAGATACGTCACACGCAGGCCACGCCCACCCCAGCTCCGTGAATGGGGAAAACGTCGTGAAACGTCACGTGATGGCATCGTGACGCGGCGAGTTTGACACCCGTGATGTAGATGCTTTGTCTAGCAGAGAATTGAATTATGCTGTTGCAGCTATTCTTTAAATTAATATCCTGATTTTCCACACAAAATACATTCAATCAATATTCTTATGCTATCTCCAAAATGGGGGGGGGGAGAATAATCTGGATCCAGGAGTTTCAAGTATAACTGGAAAGACCTTTACTAGACAAATCTCACTTTTATTGTTGTATGGCATTTGCAGGCACTTTGAAAAGTGTGAACTTCTTTGTGATGGATGACTAACTTTTGCTAGTCACCATTTCAGAGCCAGCACTCTGTAGCAGAGAGATAGGGGCATTCATGCCAGGGGGAGGGGGAAATACGTACAAGACATTGATGTTTGGTTGTGAAAAATTATCCCCTATTACAAATATGCCATGCATCATCATATTTTCTTGCCAATGGAAGGACTATCTACAAGTAATATTGGAAACAGAAAATGCCTCAAGGGCAAATGTTTTTTTAAAATTTGAACAATGTAGTTATGGTGTTGCAATGTTTAATTCTTTTTGTTTGTTTTTTCAGGAAAAGATCTTTCTGTTTGATTTTTCTGGAAACAAAATTTCTATACCTTTTAATTACAGCAGCTTGATTTGCATCTAGATGGATTTTTTTTTCCCCCAATAAGATTTTTACTAGACTTCACTCTCTGTTCATTCCAGGAATATGACCCATGAAATTCATCCTGGCATATTTGTAATAGACAAGGTATGAGACTCAGCCACCTGCGTCTTCAGCTACCAGCATGGAAATATCTGGTTTTTTTCCTCATCCTTGTGGTAATTACTAAATTAAGGCACTAGTCTTACCTCCTGACCGCACACAACCAAATTTTGGGTGGAGAGAAGCTGTGGTGCTACAAAATCAGGAGGTGGTAAAGGTGTAAATGTTACATGCTACTTATAAAGTAAATCCTGATGTATTTTCTTTCTGTGCGTTGTTCTACTGCCATCTGCTGCTCAGGACAAATAACAAAACATGTTAAGAAAAGTTGCAACTGTATATATAAAAAGGACTCTTATCTTATTCCTAGTCCTAGCTGATTGTTATCACAATGCAGAGAATATCAAATTGGTTGTTTCAGCACCCTGCACAATATAATTTGATATGACAGCAGAACCATGAGGGGCAGTAGTTCAGCTAAAAATCTTTAGATATGAAACATAATAGGCTTAGCGGTGTGCAGTTACTTTTGTTGTAGATATCGTTTTACCGTGCAGTACAGAATTAATTTAGAAATGAACAATATTGTATTGTCGGAATACATTTTATTTAGATATATGTGTATGTGTCTATATGTGCATATGTGGGTATAAGATGGATGGACGGACGGACGGACGGACGGACAGACAGACAGATCGATCATGTCCAGATCTGACTTTTTAAAAATAGTAAGAGAAGAAGCAACATTAATCCCATCCTCAGGGACCTTAATGATTTCTGGAATAACTATGTTGGTCCAGAGGTTGATGATGACAGTCAAAAATATTGTTGTGCCCATCACCTGAAGGACTTCTGTCGGTTGACACCCTTCCAAGCTGTAGCATCCCAGGGTTACACCTTAGAGTCTAGCTCTAGTTGCACCTATCATGATACAGAAAGTATTTGGATCCTCTGGTTCTCTTCAGGTCTTTCCTTCCTGGCTAACTCTGCAGAGAAACTTTGGAAGAAAATTTGGGGAATACCAGACAAACTTTCCAGGTCAATTTTATTCCAGGAATCTGAGAGATCATTGCTAGTTGCCACTTGAGATGCAACATCTGACTAAGATTTTTGTTTAATGGTAATTTACATTTATGTGTTTTGAGTGGGAATTGGCACTTGATTATTTTTTTCAAGTTGTATGCATTTTTATTTTAGGAATTCTGTATCATTTATCTGGTCCTGCAATCAATCAAACCTTAGTCAGCCACAATGGAAAAATTGTATTTTTGTATCATAAGAGTTTTAGCAATAGCAGCAATGCATTAGAGAAGGGGGTCTGTGTGTTCAAAGCATGCTGTGAGGGAAAGAATAGAATAGAATAGGATGGGATGGGATGGGATGGGATGGGATGGGATGGGATGGGATGGGATGGGATGGGATGGGATGGGATGGGATGGGATGGAATGGAATGGAATGGAATGGAATGGAATGGAATGGAATGCAATGCAATGCAATGCAATGCAATGCAATGCAATGCAATGCAATGCAATGGCAATGGCAATGGCAATGGCAGTGGGATCCAGCCCGCTGCTCAAGCAGACAAGTGATCTTTTCAGATAAGTGACTGTCTAGTCTCTTCTTAAAAACCTCCAGTGATGGAACACCCACGATTTCTGAAGGCAAGTTCAAGGGAAACATAGTATATTTTATTGTGTATATTATACATAGTAAAAGTATGTTGACCCTGTGTTGTTATACAGTATTGAATGCTTTTTCCTTTGTGCCTATGCATACTTGTAGGCCAGTTATGCTTGTCACTAAACACTATTGGCAGACATTATGAAATCACAATGTACGAATAGTTAATCTGATGTGGCTTATCTTACATCACATACATTTTTAGTGTCCCAAAGGTGCTTTTTCAAAAGGCAACTGGACTTTCTTTGTGGGGGGGTTTTTCCCTTGAAGACGTTTCGCTTCTCATCCAAGAAGCTTCTTCAGGGATAACCATGACCTGGATGATTGAGACTCTCTGTAGATTTAATGTTTTGCTGTTTTTTTTTCCTTTCAAACCATATGATCTTCCTAAGTGAAACTATTAGCCCTTCATGTTCAGCGCAGTCTGGTCCTGGATGGCAGCAGTTCTCCAAGGCCTTTGAAGGACATTTTCTACCCTCATATGGAAATGGCAAGATTTAATTTGATACCTGCTGAATAAAAGGAATCTGGTATGTCATTGAACTTTCCCTCATAAACATGCAATAAAGACACACATACACACATATTCCTTCCCATGACTGTTATAAAAGTACATGAAAAGTAAGAGATATGGTCACAAAATTATTAAAGTTACCATAATTACAATTGTGTTTTGCATTAATTCAGAAAATAACCACTTTAACTATGGAGTCAGAAGTGGTTACATAGGGCTAGGTTTTTAATATTAGTTATGTCAACAATCAATATTTCTTTATTCCCAAGGCTGAGAAGAACATAGCAAAAATAAACCATGGGAAATATGTAGAAAGAAGCAGTGAAATTTAAAACCCTGCTGGTCTCCAATTGATGTTGGAAAACAATCAACTGCTTAAAGCAAATGAACAATACATATACAATACAAAACAATAAAATACAATAGTATTTTGATACTTAGCCATGCCGTATCAAATGAGTAACTTCTGCCAAATTTGCACCTTCTGCCAGGCAACTTGAGCCAAGAACTCACTAGCTGAGGAAAAGCTGTTTCTGAAGATGAGCCCTCATCGAGGATTGCAAAAGTCATCAATCACCTCAAAATAAAATTGTCTCAAATTTTGCAAAATTGTGGAAGTTTATCAGATTTTGCTTCCCCTGTGAGAACTCGTGCAAGAACGCTGACAGCTTGTGAGTTTCAACCTTCTCATGAGATTTTGGAACTTTTAAAAACATTTTAAGATTTAAAAAATAATAATAATAATTTGGGAATTCAGTGAATGACATTTAGGGCAGAGGTGGGTTCCTCCCGGTTCGGACTGGTTCTCCTGAACCGGTAGCGACCCGCTGGTGATGTCACAATGACATCACCGATCCGCTTCGGTCAGTGTCGGTCCGTGGGCGCTGCCATCTTTTTTTTTTTTTGAAATGTTTTATTTATTTATTTATTTATTGAATTTTTTTGAATTTTTTTTTCTTCTGCGCATGCGCAGAAGCCGAGTTTCCGGCACTGCGCATGCGTCACCATCTTGTTTTCGGCATTTTTTTTTTGAATTTTCTTTTGACTGTGCATGCACACGCGCCCACGAGGCATGCACGCGACCATGAGGCGCGCCCACGCGGCACGGGAGGAAGCGAACCGGCAGCGAGGTAAGTTAGAACCCACCCCTGATTTAGGGATATAGAAAATGTCACACTGCCAACTCCTTCTGTAAGACACTGATCAGCATTAGCTATACCTGTAAATGTGCAGCTTCTTCATCTTCCATGTGTTAGTCCTATCTCTCTCAAATCCTAACCTTGCTATAGTAAATAGTATCTACCTCATCTTGAAGTATCGGTTGCTCTGGTAGAACATCCATTAATATTGTTGACTATGGGGAATACAGCTGACAATACTTTGACTCACTCCAGTGAGCCAAGAGGCATCACAACCTATGTTCAGAATGTTCCCCAGGTGTAACAAACACTTCCAAGCATATTTAAGAGCATAAATTGTCTTAAATATTTCAGTCAAGAAGATATATAATCACTAGAGGAAACTTATTTATCTACATCTTATTTCATCTCCCAGTAATTTAAATCTGATTTCTGATTCTGTCTGCTTATTGAGCAATACCCTGAATTCCTGTCCTTGCCAAAAATGTTTCTTTTCTTTCCCTCTACGGACTGTCATATCTTACTTGATTTATCAATTCAAGCTTGACATGTCTTCATTTCTCAGTGCCATACATTTCAGTTCCACGATTTATGGTAGTAAACAACAACAACAGTATCAATAAAAGCAGCTTCTTTAAAATGGGATACAGCCTTACAGAAACCATTTGCAAAATTCTCTTTTTATCATTTTTTTCATCTTTCCATGCTTTACTTTCTCATCACTTTGTGATGTAGGTGCAGCATATCCGCTATATAGCAAGCAATGCACTGCAGCAGTCTACTGCTTATTCACATCAAAAATCAGTAGTCACAGAGCTATGGCCAAAATACACACAAAGGTTTGCAATATTTAGTCAAGAATAGTGTCAGGCCGAAGCCATATTTTATTAGAGACTTTGGCCTGCCACACTTTATGCTTGAGAATGTATTCTTGCTGTGGGAATTTGGCTGTTGCATGAGGGATGTAGACATGTAGCCATAACAAATTCCTTTAGATTCTCAAGGTCATCCTTTGTCCAGCACCTGCCTGGAAGCTGAGGGGAGTAACTGACATGTCAGCAGAAGGCGACTGGCTAACATCGTGAACTTGTGGGTGTGGGGACAAAGGGCTTGATCTTTCAACTGGGTGGAGAAACCCTGGTAGAGTCAGATTCGGGTTTCTCAAAGCTGTGCCAACATGGCTCTGTTAATAAATTGGAACTTTGAGGAATGCTTTGCCTCGGACTCTGATTTTATTTTGGATGCTATTTGGAACCCTGACAAATAGATAGATAATATCTATGAAATGAGGAAGTGATAAGCCGCCTGGGAAAGCCAAGGGTAATCATCAAAACCATAAAAAAGCAAAACTTAGAATATTTTGGACATGTGATACGACACCCAGAAAAATACAGCATACTTCACTTAATCCTCCAGGGAAAGATTGAAGGCAAATGAGGTCCAGGCAGAAGCAGAACATCATGTCTTCAAAATCTAAGGGATTGGTTTGGACAAAACTCAGCAGCACTTTTTCGTGCAGCTGTTGATAAAAATAGGATCACCAACATGATCGCCAACATCCGATGACAGATATGGCACAAGAAGAAGATAGATAGATAATATAGAACCTTAGACTTGAAAAGAGTCACTAAGTCCAATAAACAAATTCAAATGAAAGAATCTTGATGGATAACCATTAAGCCTCTGTCTGAGCATATCCAGCAAATGGATAATTGATTCCAAGGTCAAACTGCTTTTATTATTTAGAATGTGTTTGAACATTCAATCAGAAGGTTGACATACCTATAAATAATTCCTTAAAAATGTATTCCAATAAGATCAATTGGAAATTAATCAATGAGATCAAAGGAACTTTAGGGTTACTCAGAACACCTAATTGGATAATAGTCCCCATAATAGCAATAGCACTTAGATTTGTATACCGCTTCATTGTGCTTTACAGCCCTCTCTAAGCAGTTTACAGAGTCAGCATATCGCCCCCAACATTCTGGGTCCTCATTTTACCGACCTCGGAAAGATGGAAGGCTGAATCAATCTTGAGCCAGTCAGGATCGAACTGCTGGCAGTGAGCTGAATTAGCCAGCAATACTGCATTCTAACCATTGCACCACCACGGCTCTTGGTAATCAAGGAAAAAATAATCCTGCATTTTATATTAAGTGAATCAACATAAATATCAGATTTCATTACTGAACTTTAGCTGTGTTCATAGGGCCAGACTAGTAATAATGGGTGGAAGAAGCTACTAAAGCAGAGAAGAGATAATCTGAATGGTGTGGAATCCATGATGCCATTGATCATTATGGATAGCAATAGCACTTAAGACTTATATACCGCTTCATAATGTTTTTACAGCCCTCTCTAAGTGGTTTACAGAGTCAGCATATTGCCCCCAACAATCTGGGGATGTCAACCTTAAGCTGGTCTGGATCGAACTCCTGGCAGTGGGCAGAGTTAGCCTGCAATACTGCATTCTAACCACTGCGCCACCAGGATGATGATGTCATTGCCATTGCAGTAGATGTTTAACTGGCATCCCTACTCCACCATATCAGTTAGTGCACCAATGAGAGTTTTAATTTAAATGGATAACTTATGTGAACGAATGAGAGATTTGGTGACTTCATTCAATCATTTGCATGTTTGTTTAGTTCTATTTTGATGCCCACAGCACCCCATTCTTGTGGGCCACAAGCAGAACCCACAGGATAGGAACCATTGTTTTAAAAGCATTAATACTGGCCATCTCCAGTCCCCTTAAAAGGAAAACAGCGAAACAAAATGAAATCCTTAATCAGTGCTTCGAAAGATTTTTTTTTTTTTTAAGAGTGGCCTGAATGAGTTTCTTATTCCTTGGACTGTCACAGAAACATTATTTTGGTCAACAATGTGAAACAGCTAAGGGACATGTTTTCAGCACAGACTTTGTTCTTCTTTGGTGCAAACAAACAAGTCCTCCATTCCAATAGAAGAAACGTCTCTTGCCATTAGCAAAATAGAATTATTTTTAAGCGTCAATCTATTACTAGGCTGTTTATGTGAGGATCAGAGCCTTGCTGGGCCTCAAGACTCTTTGCTGCAGCAAATGTCTCCCAAAGGACCCTCCTGGCAACAATTTTTTTTCTTCTCTTTCAGTTCCAAAGATGTAAAAAGCATGTTTGCCCTCTGCCCAGTATCCACTGGTCATAACCTCTTTTGGCAGAAGTGTCCTTCCATCTACGGTTCAAACAAAAAAGAAGGCAACAACTCCTCTGGCAGGAAAAGTATAAAGCAATCTCCACTTCTGCTTGGGTCTCCTGGTTTGATTCTGAAGAGGCACATGCAATGAAAAGAGTGAAGTCAGCAGCGAAAGTTCACCAAATTTCCAGGAACTGACAGTTCAATCTAGGATACACCCTTGTTGCTAAACCTTGTAAGGAGGAAACATAACATTCAACTGGCATTTTATTACGAGCAAAATGTTCTTTACAATGTCTCCTCAACAGACAGAATGCGTTTGTCCCACTCCTTCTTTGGCTAAAGGAAGTGACTCCATTTTTTTTTTCATAACACATATTGCATTTTATCTTTACTACGATAGAATGGCCTACACTGTCATAGCCTTGATTATTGATCGTGACTAGGCTAGAAGAAATACTTGCTAAGGCAGATTATGCACTTTTGTTGCCAAAGCAAGATGTCTGAAAATTTAGGAAAGTGTGTTTATCCGTAACATCTCTGTAAAATCTCTCCAAACAGCACAACAATGAAAAGTAAAGCATCCTTCTTTGCTGCTTATCCTAATGCATGTATATCTATCTGTGAATTGACTATAACATTATATAACAACATTATAGTTCAAGGTCTTTGGGGCCAGCATCTTTTCCCTTTCCATAGACCATGTGTTCTTCTGTGGAGCTAACAACATTTCTGTCTGTGTCTAAGTGTTTCTCACAGAGAAGGAGAGAGTCATCTTCGAGACTGCCTTCTAGCTCCCAGCGACCGGTAAGATCCCACAGTGTTGGGCTCCTCCAGGTCCCGTCAGCTAAACAGTGCCGGCTGGCGGGCGCGCGGGGGAGGGCCTTCTCTGTGGCTGCCCCGGCCCTCTGGAACCAGTTATCTCCTGAGATCCGGACTACCCCCACCCTGCTGGCCTTCCGGAAAGCGGTGAAGACCTGGCTGTTCCGGCAGGCTTGGGGCCGTTGATCTCGCTTCTGCAATTTGGCAAGATCCGGCCATGAAACGGTGTGTATGAGTTTTTAATTGTTTTTAAATGTTTTTATTATGTCTCTTTTTAATAGTTTTTTATATTTTAACAAGTTTTTTTATATTGTTGTAAGCCGCCCAGAGTCCCTTGGGAGTTGGGCGGCATAGAAATTCAAATAAACCTAAACCTAAACCTAAACATTTTTCCTGGTATTTTTGAAGAACTAAACAGGCTTTTGAATCTTATATAGAAATAAGAATAGAAACTCCATACCATGTAATGCAAATATCAATGTTTGAGCTTCTTGGACACTTTTTATTTATTTATTTTAAAGTATACCGTTAAAAATTGCTATCCTAGAAAGTAAATGGATACCCAATGTTTGTTCCATTCTGTTCTGACAGATATCATTTCCAGTCTGATGAGAAGAGATTACCTAGCAGAACACACTCTGATATATCTAATATCCTACTTTCAACAGGCATATTGCCCTCCAACTGTCTTTTGCGTGTGTGAGTGAAACAAAGCAGTTCAACTGCAGTCAGAAAAAGATAGCTGCATTACATTTCTTTGAAGAGAGGTTTCATGAGAATGTATTTAACTGAAATCAAACTCAAAATCCTATAAAATTACTCCTTGTTCTGAGAGAGTTGTCCATATTGCCCACCTAGCCTGTTAGGAAAGGTAGAGAGAGAAAAGTATTAGATGAATGGGACAACACAGGAATGGAGGTGATTTTCAGAGGTTCACCAACCTGCAATTTGAGTTCTGTAAATAGTGGCTAAACTGTTCTGTGACACGGCATTCCTACATTTCATCCTACAGCCAACAAATAACAAGAAATTGCTTTTGAGCTGCTTTAGAACTATGGTATTTTTAGCAATGTTACACAGAACCTGCCCTATATTGAGTTGGACCAGTAAGATACAAAGTCAGCTAAGTGACCTTGGGCTGATCACTCTCTCTCTCAACCCTAGAAAAGAGGCAATAGCAATAGCAATAGCACTTAGACTTATATACCGCTTTACAGTGCTTTACAGCCCTCTCTAAGCGGTTCACAGAGTCAGCATATTGCCCCCAGCAATCTGGGTCCTCATTTTACCCACCTCGGAAGGATGGAAGGCTGAGTCAACCTTGAGCCTGGTGAGAATTGAACTGCCGAACTGCAGCTAGCAGTCAGCTGAAGTAGCCTGCAGTACTGCACTCTAACCACTGCGCCACCTCGGCTCTTCTGAAAACCACTTCTGAAATCTTGCCAATAAAAACTGTAGGGACTTGTTCAGGCCATCACCAGGATATCCCACTGACCTGAAGGCACCAAAAATAAAATAAATTCCCAACTCATAATCTGCCTTATATTGAGTCAGACCAATGATGCATCAAATCCAATACCAATTAAGAATGGCTTTCCATGATTTTGAGTTGGACCTTTTTCAATCCTACCTTATGTCATGGAGATATTGAACCTGGGACCGTCTACATATTACTCTGCTATTGAATAACAGCTACCGGTATTATGGTAGCCAATGGGGGAGACCTTGAAGAAAATTCTATAATTGCAAAAATTATACACACAAATATCAACTTAGTTTGTAACAGCCTATTTGACTTTCAAACCACTGAAGGAGAGAAACCTCCTCCTCAAACAACTCCAAAAGAGAGAGAATTCTGTATATGTTTACTTGGTATCTCAACACTCAACTTGAAGAACATCATCTAGCATGAGTTTATCACATTCCAGAATATTTCGAGGGCTAAGGTACTTGTGGATTACTTGAGACAATACCAGTCACCATATTTCTACTTAGTAAAACCATCAATATGAGCCTCTATCTCTCTCTTAAAATAGCTCAAAACTCAAATAATGGTAATTTCCCAGTTTAGCAGATAACTGTCTTCCATATATAGTGTCTCTTAATTAGCAATAGCATTTAGATTTATATACCGCCCCGTAGCGCTTTATAGCACTCTCTGGGTGGTTTGTAATGTAGAAGCATTATTTGCACATTGCCCCCAACAATCTACCTCCTCATTTTATCAATCTTGGAAGGATGGGAGGCTGAGTCAACATTGAGCTTCATCAGGATCAAACTTCAGGCTGTGGGTAGAGTTTGCCTGCAATACTGCACTTTAACCACTGTACCCCCAGGGCTATTGGTAAATAGGTAATAAAATCTTGAAATTGATTATTTATTAGATTTTTATCCCGCCTTTATAATAAGTAATTCAGGGCAGTGAAAATATCTATACTCCTTTTTCCTCCTGTTTTTCCTACAACAACAATCCTCTGTGGTGATTTAACTGGGAGACAATGAGTAGGCCAAAGTCACCCAGACAGCTTTCATGCCTACGGCAGGACTAGAACTCACAGGGTCCTTGGTTTCTAGGCCAGCACCTTAACCACTACACCAAACTCACTCTCAATATTATATTTCATGTTATGTTATATTATATTTTACATTGTATTTTGAAATTTGGGTAAAATGTCAGTTAAATAAAAGTTGCATGTTCTGCAGCAACCTTGAAGTAATTTTGGAGTAAGTAGAGCTACCCCTACTGGTTAGGGTGGAGAAAATAAGATTCAGATATATGGATCGCAGATAAAGAAAGGCCAGAGTTAAGTTGACATTCACTGCTTGAGCTATGGTAATTTAAGTTCACGCCACATATCTAAAAGGAATATTATTCTTTCCTAATTATTATGAAACCTGACCCTTGAAACCTACATATTAATCATCTAATCTGTAATTTTTTTCCAGCTCCCTTGAATATATAAATCTATTCCTACAGTAACACATTGTAAAGTGCATGTTCTGAGAAACTATACCAGAGGCTATATTTTACATTATAAAAGACTAAATTAACACTGAATTACTCCCAGGAGAAAGTTTACCTATGCATTTAAATGGAAGACTTTGTCAAAAACCTATCCTGGGTGTACTACTGTATGCCCCCTATAGTATTTAAAACAGATACAATTATAGATTCTTTTTTCCTTCTCCTCTTTATTTTTCAGCAACAGACATATTCCAAAATCCAGTATTCATTATTTAAACAAAACCATTTTTCTTACAGATTTTTTTTTCCATTTTATTACCTTCAGCAAGTTGATACAGCCTTCCAACACAACTAGCCTTTTTATTTTATATTTTTAAAGGAGCAAGAATATCCATAAATGTACATCGGGAATAAAACATTCAGACATCAAAGGAGCCAAGCACAAGAAAAAGGCTGGAATCTTCCAAGCCTGACCTATGAAAAGGCAAACGCCCTATTATTATGCTTATTAGCAAATTGCAACATTGTGACTTTGATTCTTTGATAGGGAGTTGGGTGTCTGGTTTTTAATCTTGCAGAGCCCTCTAGTGGGTTTGACAGGATTGCAACATTTTTAATTTCAATTTTTTTTCCACTAGCTATGACCGACAGTGGGACTTGACAAACTACAAAACAAAAGAGAAGGAAAGGAATCATGAGGAAGAATTGTTCTGTGTGGCCTCCTTTCCTTTGCTAAGAAAAGCTCGGTGCATACACAGGTCCCTATATTCAGAGGGGTCCTTCAAAGTAGCACCCAGACTTCTTCATGCACAGTACGCATGGATCTGTAGAAATGTATCTAATATCTGAATCCTGCATAGTCTGAAGTGGGGATTCTGTAACATTTTTGGACTACGGGTAGTCCTTGACTTACAACCATAAGTGAGCCCAAAATTTCTATTGCTAAGTGAGACAGTTATTAAGTGAATTTTGCCCTATTTTACGACCTTCCTTGCCACAGTTGTTAAGCGGATCCTTGCACTTGTTAAGTTAGTAAAATGGTTGTTAAACGAGTCTAGCTTCCCCATTGACTTTGCTTGTCAGAAGGTTACAAAAGGTGATCACATGATCCCGGGTCACTGCAACTGTCATAAATATGAGTCAGTTGCCAAGCGTTTGAATTTTGATCACATGACCATTTGATCATGTGACCATGGCGACCATTGTTGCAACAGTTGCAAGTGTGAAAAACGTTCATAGCTCACTTTTTTCAGTGCTCTTGTAACTTCAAACAGTCACTAAATGAACTGCTGTACGTTGAGGACTACCTGTACTGGACACATTTTGATTGTTTTGACATGTTATGAAGCTTTTCACAAAATCACTTGCCCCGATAGGTGCAGTCAACCATCCAGAAATCAAACAAAATAAATATGCAGCCCCCATCCATACATCCATTTCAGCTCTATCATCTCAGCTTCAACTTTTTGTCTTGGGCATCTGGAGACATATTTCAAAAAAGGACTAAGCTGCCCTCACCAATCACTCCTCGACATCAATGTTTCTGAACCTTGGCAACTTTAAATGTATGGACTTCAACTCCCAGAATTCCCCAGCCAGCATGCTGCAGCATGTATTCACCCACTTGTGTTCAGTCTGGTTTTCAGTCATTATTCATCTAAGCATCTTTGTCACTGCTTCTTCTTCTACAGCTCTTCTGTGAACCAAGGAGCTGTTTGGGATTGCTGAGTGGTGAGAGATCATGCAGAAAGAATCTCATCTTTAGACTTTAGACACCCTCTTGGTTCAGGGACCAAGCAAGTGTGTGATAAGGCTATCTGCGAAATTGTTAGGAAAATCTCCCTCTTGACCCTTCAGATTCCTTGGACAGCCATGGCTGCTTTAATAAACAGCTATGCTCACATCTCCATGAAGTTTAAAACACTTCCACCAAAACACTTTTGAACACATTCAATCCTAATATAGCAATAGCACTTAAGACTTATATACCGCTTCATAGTGCTTTACAGCTCTATGCAGTTTACAGAGTCAGCATATTGCCCCCAACAATCTGGGTCCTCATTTTACCCACTTCGGAAGGATGGAAGGCTGAGTCAACCTATGAAATATTTCCTCTCTTTTCTTCATAATGACAAGCCTGGCCCCAATGAATTTCACTGGCGGTAACCATTATACCATGGTGACTCTTCAAGTGGGTTAACATTATACTTTTGTTTAAATTTTCATTAGGCTTGCAATGTTGTTTGTGTGTGAAACAGCAAATTGCACTATTCATCATAACAGCTTTTCAGAGGGTATGGATTCTCAAAATGCATGCAACTTTTACCAAGTTTAAACAATGCACATATGTAAAATTCCCCACAACTCTTCAATATTCAGAACACAGATCCAAATATACTTCTGAACTGAAGTAGATCATTTTACTGAAAAACACCTTTCAGACTAGACAAATGAATGAGCTACCTTGCCTTATTTGTACATAAATAGCATGAGAATGAGAGACAGAGATGGAGAAGTAGAAATCAACTAAGTTAAAATGATGGAGAGCAGCATCTAAACACTGTGTAGGCAACTTCTGATGGTAACTGTAGAGCAGATTTAAAAGATGAATCAATAGCATGCCAAATATTGTCTTTCACCACTCTTTCCCCCTGCTACCTTATTTTTGAAGAAGTTTGTGAGTCGTGAGTCTCCGACTACAGGAAGCATCAAGTCTGTTCCACCAAATTATTTAAGGCTAGTATCTTTATTGTGTTTCCTTGAAAATCCTTTCATGGTCCAATATTTCATGTTCTTGTAAATGTCTAGACTATTCCAGTGTTTAAGGGGAAATGTCTCGCATGGCTCCAAACAAGATGATGAATGAAAACAGTGGTCACAGAAATCATAAAGAGTTTAATATGTAAGCAGGTACAGTCTCAAGTGAGTTAAGAGCTTGCTTGAGAGCATAGTTGGTAAAATGCCTCATTTTTAATTGGAAAAGAGTTACGTCCAGGATGAGGTGAATATCAAGATGGAAATCCATCTTAGGCTCCTTAGTTATTAGAGGTCCCACCATACCTCTATAGAATATTTATTATTTTATTTATTATTCATTAATAGCATTTATCTACCCTGAGGGAGTCTGAATGGTGTGGAGCAACATAGAAAAAAAAAATACAAAGCCAGCCGGACAATAAAAATCCTTTAGTCAAAAGGTCTATGATAGATACCCTGAATCAAATCAGCTGAGTAAAGGGTTCATTAAAATTCTATAGATTTTACTTGTATACCAGATATGAACAGGGTTAAGGGGGACATGTACCTATAGGGGAAGGGGCAAAAAAAACCTTCAAAGAATAGGGGATGATGTAGAAAAGCCCTGTCATTTGGTCTTCTCCCGTGTATTGCTTCCCCATGTAGAGTACCCCACCTATAGTTTCAAGAAGATATACAAGATGAGATATTGGTATGCCATGAATGAATGTCTAACCAAGATCACTTTATATATGTACTACAAGCCAAATAAAAACTGTGGCCCATCAAATTGCAACTGATACTTTCTTCCCAGAACTATCCTTGAGACCTACTATTTTTGCCAAAATGGCGGGAGGTGTCACAACATGTATGAAAGAGGTAGAACTTCCATTGCGCTGGCACGATGCTACTGTCACCACTGCACTTTGCCCCTTGATGACACAGTTTTTCCCTTCCCTTCCCTTCCCTCCATTCCAATCTTTCTACTCTAGAATTACTTGCACATTTTGATTGGAGATACCTAATTTCTCCATTGTATATGCATGCAAGCTTGGGGAATGGCACATGAACTGCTGTCGAAGTATTTGTCTATGGCTCGATCACTTTGAAACCCAGGGGAAACTTATTTGGTTAGATTTAGATGAGAGAGAAATATATTCATCCTGAAGATTTCTTGCCTTAAATTAACTTCAGATTCAGTGAGGAAATAGAAACAGGATATAAAATGGAATGAATAACAGGAGGAGGGGTGAACTTATTAACTTCAGCTTTCCTCCTACTGTCCTGTCAATGACACATATTTTCTTTCTCCACATGATGCAGCTGTTTGTTTAGATGGAGAACCAAGCTGTACGATTCACATATTCTTCATGTCTCATGACAAACTCTCCTCTTCCTGATTACCCTTGGAAGCTGGCATCTTGACAACTAGAATTTTACTCTGGGCATTAATCCTGTATTCATTAGGAGGAAGTGTGGGGAAAATGCCTGGGTGATTTAAGCACCTGAAATGCTATGGGGAGGGTCCAGCAGTGCTCAGAAGCTATAAAATTGGGCTGTGTCATAGAGGTCAGCAATATAAAACCAAGTAAAATCTTCTATACCCTGTTTCCTCCCAAATAAGACATCCCCTGATAATAAGCCCAATCGGGCTTTTGAGTGCATGGCAATAAGGCCAAGCGCTTATTTCAGGGTTCAAAAAAATATAAGACAGGGTTTTATTTTCGGGGAAACACGGTAGAATTTGTGCATCTTTGGGCTCAAAAGCCTGTTGTGCCATCAATTTTTGCTTATGAGTGAGCATTTCTAGTCTCATCTTTCTTGCAAGACTAGGAAACCACTTGGGGCTGGTTGAAAATATTATTGGGAATGTTGAAAATATTATTTGTTTCTTTGTATCCCACCTTTATTATTTTTACAAACAACCCAAGCCTGAGAACATATCCAACACATCTTCCTCCTCTTTCCTTCCTTCCTCCAACACATTTTCCCCACAAAAACAATTCTGTGAAGTGAGTTGGGCTGAGAGAGAGGAACTGGGCCAAAATCACCCAGCTGACTTTCATGGCTAAGGCGGGACTTGAAATCATGGTTTTCCACTTTCTAGACTGGTGCCTTAACCACTAGACCAAACCGGCTCTCACAAAATCACTGTTATCTCACAAAATGGATGCCACAGTGAATGTGTAAATTATACAAAGGTGATTGTAAAACATTTGTTTACCAGAAGGCAAACACGAGAGGCTATCTTCCACCATTCCCTCCAACACCCTAAGACACTTTCTACCGGGCTAACTTATCTTTTCTTTTGGGTGGATGGATAGGCCTTTTTCTGAACAAAGTGATGAATTGTAGCCAGCAATAATTTTAATTCAAATTCTAGAAATGCCTTAGTTACATTCCTGTATATAAAGATTCTAAGTTACTATTTAGAAGATGGAGTTTTAAAAACATAAACAATATAAAGAGGAGAAGCAGGGAGAGTAACATGAAGCCGAGTTTTCCAAGGGCTGCCATAGGTATCTCATTGCCTACTCCTGCCTGCTTGAAGAAATCAATCTGCCAGGCGTTGCTAAAACTGGCAGTTGGGGTTGCTAAAACTTGCCTGGTGTTAGTGAACTGAAGAGCAGGAGAAGGTTCAAAGAAATCAGTTGAGCACTTTGCTCAGAAATATTAGCGACTGCCATGATCACAAATCAAAGACATTCCTTGTATAAGTATTAACTGAAACCCATAAGGTACAACCTGTGTACCAAGTAACTCTTTTACTGCTTTGATATGATTAAATGCAGCAAAGATTCCTGTAATGAGAGTCCAGAAGCCTAGCACTGAGATCCAAGTTTCATTCCTATTTTCTGCAATTTCTATTTGCCTAGACTGAGCATCTCAAACCTCTGCTTTTAAGGTTCCTGGCTCATTCTGTATTATTATATTATCAAATAACCTACGGTAGTTCTTCTTGCCTTTTGCAGTTTGGAGAGACTTAATATTTGGGTGTATCACTCTCTTAACCCATTCTTCTTTTTCTCAATTACATCCTTGATCTTAACTAAATTATCTGCTTCCTCTCCTCAACTTTTTTAGTTATCTGCCTATTGACCCTTCCTTCAGCCATTCTGATTTCTCTCTCCTTATCTTCTCTTCCACTTGGACCTTATTCTCTATTCTTATTTCTTATCCGCCAGCCTCTGTTTACCTAGGAACCCTCCCCCTTTTCTGTAAATCTCTCTCTCAGTCCCTTCACATCCCTCACAAAGACTTCATGGTTTATCAACATCCTAATGACTGATCCCAACCTGAGCAGTTACAATGTGATGGAATATTCTGTGACCTCAAAGCAGTTTAGCAAGGTTATTTGGGGGGGGGGATGGAATCTCAGCCAAAATGTGGCAAGCTACGTTTTAGCCTATGTGATAGACTAATCTTCCATTCCACTCAAATTTAAACTGTTTGCTTCAATTCCCAAGAAGAAGCAAAACTTAGCAATGACAACAGTATATTGCTTGTGTGTTCTTTGAGGTTTCCAGAAGCAATTACCCGTAAGGTCATCTACTTTTCTTTCACATCGAGTGGTTCACATTTTGCAAAGTCTTTAATATCAGAAGGTGCATTCTGGAAAGTCTAAAAGTCAGTCTTAATCCTACCAAAATGTATAATCATAATCTTGAGTTGTAAAGTTAAAGAATTTGCATCACCTATAATGAGCACTTATCTTTCATGCACACAATACATAGCATCAAATTTCCATCACAGGTATTTCTCTTGGGACTGGATGGTGAATGAATTTTAAAGAGGTGTGATTGAATCCTAGGTTGGAAACAAATTCCAATGTCAACGTGTTTTTGCCACTGCATCTTCTCTTGCATTCAAGAAAAATAAAACCTAAAATATAGTTGGAACACTGTCTAGACATTAATGGCTAACAAGATAAACAAGGATGGATGTTTATGCATTCAAAATATGCACATTTATTTTAGTCACTAACTGTAGATGGTGTTTTCAAAAGGAACCCTGAAGTTCATCCTCAAGGACAACTTTGGTATACTTCCTATAGGTTGCAACCTCAACTGAGCTCAAAATTTATGTTGCTAAGCAAAACAGTTAAGTGAATTTTGCTCTGTTTTACGACCTTTCTTGCCATAGTTGTTAAGGGAATCACTGCAGTTGTTAAGTTAGGAATACTGTTGTTAAGTGAATCTGGCTTCCGCCATTGACTTAAGTTGTCAGAAGGTCGCAAAAGGTGATCACATGACCCAGCGACATTGCAACCATCATAAATACATGCCAGTTGCCAAGCGTCCAAATTTTAATCACATGACCACGAGGATACTGCAATGGTATGAAAAACAGTCATAAGCCAGTGCCGTTCTAACTTCAAACAGTCACTAAACAAATGGTTGTAAGTTGAAGACTACCCGTACTGTACTTTCAGACATTCATATGTTAGACACATCTTATGATGTGCACACAGATCTCTGCACATTGAATTGTTAGATGTGGGACTAGGTAAATGAAGTCAGGGATTGCCAACAATCACAGATTTCTTAAAAGGCAGATGGTGTTAATTAGAACTTTAACACAGAACCATAACATAGACATTTGATTTTAATAGGGGCAATATGTAATAGTAGCAAAGTAGGCATTTCTAAATTTATAATTTACTAAAATTTCATCTTAATGCTGCAATTGCATCTGGCTACGATGAAATGAAATAAGAGCAGTGTACTATCCAGGAAAGCTGGATAATTCTAATTCTAATTAGAATTCTAATTCTGATTCTAAAGCTGGATTAATTCTAAATTATCCTGTCCTTCCCACAGACACACATCATTTCCGCACCTTGAAAATATTTAAATAAGCTGAATTTACTTAGCTTAATTTGCTTCACAAATTCACAGATTTTTAACCCCCACAGGAGCTACAAGATTCCCTACATCCCAAACACATAGCATTCAATACAAAACAGGCGTCCTTCCCTGGATTTTCAAAACAATCAGAATATCAAGTACTGTTCTTACTGCAACAGATACATTTTTATGAACATCACAGCTCTATTTAATTGTTATCCATCCCAAAAAAGCATGGACCACATCTTTCTCCTGCCCCCTTTCAGGGATTCTTTTTATTTGCAGAAGTACTCTGTAATTTTGACCTGATCTATGGATAGAAACTGACCTTCACCGCAACCCCAACTAATTCGGGATTAGGAGAAGCCATGCAACTACAGGGAATTGCTAAATGTATGACTCTCTTGTTTGTGTGATGGCTTTTTAGAAGAGTAGTGGCTGGTTTAAGGCTTTTGCACAGTTGTATTTTCATGGCTCATACCCTTAAGCAGAATGCTATCTTCACACAGAGTACTGGGTTGGCCTTCTCTGCTCTAAGCTTTGCTTTCCACTGAAGAATAGAATAGAACAACAGAGTTGGAAGGGACCTTGTAGGTCATCTAGTCCAACCCCCTGCCCAAGCAGGAGACCCTATACCATTTCTGACAGATGGCAGTCCAGTCTCTTCTTGAAAGCCTCCAGTGATGAAGCTCGCACAACGTCCGAAGGCAAGCTGTTCCATTGGTTGATTGTTCTCACTGTCAGAAAATTTCTCCTTATTTCTAGGTTGAATCTCTCCTTGATCAGTTTCCATCCATTTATTCCTTGTCTGGCCTTCAGGTGCTTTGGAAAATAGATTGACCTCCTCCTCTCTGTCTCCCCTGGTCATTCTCTTCACTAGACTAGCCGTGCCCAGTTCCTGTAACCATTCTTTATATGTTTCAGCCTCCAGTCCCCTATTATCTTTGTTGCTCTTCTCTGTACTCTTCCTAGAGTCTCAACATCTTTTTTGGAGTGTGGTGATCAAAACTGGATGCAGTGTTCTAGTGTGGTCTTACTAAGGCTTTATAGAGTGGTATTAGTACCGGGTTTCCCCGAAAATAAGACAGGGTCTTATTTTCTTTTGACTCCCGAAATATGGCCTTGGCCTTATTATTGGGGGGGGCATATTATTTGGGGGGGGGGCAGGAGGCAGCGAGCGTGGGACTGGATGTCCTGCTGCCGCCGCCTCCCCTTCCTGTTAGTGACCCAAGTTCTCTGTGCGCCCTGGCTTCCACCTGCCCTGCTTGCTGGGCTTGCTGCTGGCTGGCCGCCGAACAGCTGACTGTGCTGCTCTGGCCTCGCGGGGGCTCTTCGCCCTCCTGGCAGCACTGCTTTTGGCCGTCTTGCTGGGCTGCTCCTGCCTGGTGCAGGGTGAGTCGTCCCAGATCTATGACCTCCGGAGCACCCCCCTGCTGCCGGTGGAGCTGCGCCACCCGCGCCGCCTTGCACAGCCAGCATGAGAGCTAGTGCCCACCAGGGCAAGGGCCTGAAGAGCACCGGGCTCAGCTCGTAACCTGGAACCTGCAGCACCGAGTAGACCTTCAGGAAAGCGCTCAGCAGCCCGAAGGCGGCAGCAGGTGAAGCGGCTTGGCTCCACCAGTGGCCGCTGGCAAAGGGCCCTGGCAGGCCGGCAGCGGGGTGGGGGGGCACTCCAGAGATCGTAGATCTCGGCCGACTGATCCCGCACCAGGCAGGAGCAGCCCAGCAGGATGGCCGAGAGCAGCGCTGCCAGGAGGGCGAAGAGCTCCTGCGAACCTCTGTGTGTGTGTGTGTGTGTTTGTGTGTGTGAGAGAGACAGAGAGAGCACACCACCACCAGCCCTGGTATATGGTAACTCTCCGAGGTTGGATCGGATCTCTCTCTCTCTCTCTCACACACACACACACGCACACACACAAGGAAACTCCGCCGGGAAGAGAGTGCTAGGCTATCTCTCTTCCCGCCCCCGGCACCCCTTCCTCCCCGCCGGGCCGGG
>QLTV01001177.1:1006809-1021893 GCA_003457575.1 Thermophis baileyi | reverse complement strand
TCTAGTTGTTCTGGTGTGCAGTGCTCTATAGCGTCGTTTTGAGGGTAGGAGTTGAACCAGTTTGTGTCCAGGATGTGAGGGGTCTGTAAATATTTTCACAGCCCTCTTTTTGACTCGTGCCGTATACAGGTCCTCAATGGAAGGCAGGTTGGCAGTAATGGTCTTTTCTGCAGTTCTGATTATCCTCTGCAGTCTGTGTCTGTCTTGCTGGGTTGCAGAACCAAACCAGACAGTTATAGAGGTGCAGATGACAGACTCAATAATTCCTCTGTAGAACTGTATCAGCAGCTCCTTGGGCAGTTTGAGCTTTCTGAGTTGGCGCAGAAAGAACATTCTTTGTTGTGCTTTTTTGATGACTTTTTCATGTTAGATGTCCATTTTAGATCTTGTGATATGGTAGAACCTAGAAATTTGAAATTCTCTACTGTTGATACTGTGTTGTTTAGTATTGTAAGAGGTGGAAGTATGGGATTAGTACCTCACTTGATCTTGATTGTATCCCTCTGTTAATGCAACTTAGAATTGCATTGGCTTTTTTGGCTGCCGCCACACACTATTGACTCATATTTAATTGATTGTCCACTAAGAATCTAAGATCCCTCTCACAGTTACGCTATTAAGCCAAATATCACCCAATCTATACGTGTACTTTTGGTTTTTCTGTTCCTGTTGCTTAGAAAGTTTCAAAGTGGTACTGTCACACACTTGCTGGAGGCGGCAGCCTGAGCGGCACCCGCAAATAGCTACTATAGCCCTCAAAACCACATCATTAAATACAATGGGCATGAGCCATATGGAGCACCTCCACTGCCTGTTTGTGCCCCAGAGAGTATCCCAGAATGAGCAGAGGTAAATATTTCAAACTATTTCAGAAGAGTAAAAGAGCAAAATAATATCCTGATGCCTTAAAGCTCTTTAGCATACAGGTAATCCTCGACTTATGACCACAATTGAGCCCAAAATTTCTGTACTTAAGTGAGACATTTGTTAAGTGAGTTTTGCCCCATTTTACCAACCTTTCTTGCCACAGTTGTTAAGTGAATCACTGCAGTAGGTAAGTTAGTAACACGGTTGTTAAGTGAATCTGGCTTCCCTCATTGACTTTGCTTGTCAAAAGGTCGCAAAAGGAAATCACATGACTCTGGGACACTGCAACCGTCATAAATGTGAGTCAGCTGTCAAGTATCACATCATCATGGGGCTGCTATAAAGTTCGTAAGTGTGAAAAATGATAAGTCACTCAGTGCTATTGTAACTTCGAATGGTCACTAAATGAACTGTTGTAAGTCGAGGACTACCTGTATTCAAAATTATGTCTTAATATCCTGAATTCCCCCCTCCCAAATTAGACCAATTTTGCTCACTGGGAAAGAGATTTAAGGGGTCATACAATTCTTTTTTAAATAAATCTATATGAGCCTCGATGCCATGCACTTGGTACAAAACCGAAAGCATCAATAGAGGCAATATATAGTATATTAAAACAGCCATGGTAAAACAAAGATAACATACTATTAGTCTTCTCATTGTTCCTATCACCCATCTCCTCCCACTTATGACTGTATGACTGTAACTTGTTGCTTGTATCCTTACGATTTATATTAATACTGATTGTTTCCTGATTGCTTATTTGTACCCTATGACCATCATTAAGTGTTGTACCTCATGATTCTTGACGAATGTATCTTGTCTTTTTATGTACACTGAGAGCATATGCACCAAAGACAAATTCCCTGTGTGCCCAATCACACTTGGCCAATAAAGAATTCTATCTATCTATAGTGATTATTAAATTAATGGCTGACGTATTATCTTCAAGTTCAAACATTGTTGTTTAACGTTAACATAATGTTTAAGCATTAATCTATTGCTTTTATTTCTTTAGTTTTCTATATTGCTGTTTTAAACCTTCTTGTGAGATTTTCAGAATAATTAAATAAATAAATATGTGGACAATGAAACAATTCTTTTTGAATGAAACCTTTCCCATCTAATCGATAGCCCTAAGATTTTCTGGTTGTCTCCCATTCAAGTGGCGACCACATCCAATCCTGCTTAGCTTTTTAAGAACAGCCAAGGTTGGCTAGACGTACCTGTTCACACTCTATGTGTATGAATTCTCACAATTCAAAGAAAAGGAATTAGCCTAACTCAGTGGTTCTCAACCTTTTCTTCACCACCACCCCCTTTTAAATATTTTGTGGTCACGGACCATGGCCACGGACCCCCCCCAAAGACTTAACTCAAGATTTAAATCATAACATTTCTTCATTTGGCATATTCGCCACCAGATGGCGTTGCAACATTAGCTGTCTCCTTTGATCGGCCTTCCACATCCTCCGGGGGAGTGGTCTTGGCTCTGATGAAGAAGGCAAAATGGACGCCTCGGGGTCCGAGGCAAGAAAGCTTGCAATTCATGGACATTGTGGCCCTCCAGGGGTCTGTGGACCACAGGTTGAGAACCAATGGCATAACTCATTTCACAACCTCCTTTCTTCCTGTACAGTATTGTTGAAAGTGATTTCATTTTCCCCCCACACAAAAACCCTGCCATTGTGGCAAAGATCAGAAACGCTACCTTGTGTGACGAATGCGCAGTGCTTTCGCCGATTAACCGAAATCTTTTTTTTTTTCCTGGCTGGCAGAAAAGAATATGAGCTGTGGTTCAAAAATCCAAAGTTGCCTAGGCAACTTTCATCCAAGCTTTCATCCAAATAACCTTAGATTTATAGCACAGAGACAGGTTTCTCAAAGCAATGCATTTCTTCCATGGGAAAGATCTTGTGGGGATAATATTGTCTCCTATGTTCAACATTATACAGGTGATTCAGGGCCAAACCCTTAAGTGTGTTGATGTTGTAAATCTGCTGCGATGATCCCGGCATTCTTCAAAGCCAATGGGTTTCTTTGGAGAGGGGTGGGGTAATGCCAATGATTACGATGTCATTGCATTCTGCAACTTGCATCTGAAGTCATGATACAGGTGCTGTATCAGGGTGAAATCAAGCAGGTTTTTTGCAGTATCCTTCCCCCTGGAGTGGGGTGGGAATGGGGAGTTTGAAGTATCCTTCCCACTGGAGAGGGGAGGGGATGGGGATTTTGCAATATGCTTCCCACAGGAGTGAGGAGGGAATGGGGATTTTTCAGTATCCTTCCCCTGCCACGCCCAAGCCACGCCCACCAAGCCACGCCCACAGAACCGATAATAAAAAAAATTGGATTTCACCACTATGCTGTATATAACTGCAACATTTGATGATGATATCCTCCAATGCAAGTTATTAAATATAAAGATTTTCCTATCCGTTGTATCTGACTCTGTTTTTGACTGGGTCTCGAACCCGGGCTGTCAGCTCTCCAACTGATACACTCAGCATCTTCAACCACTGAGCCATCGCGCTTCAACATTACTTTAACATTATTATGCTTTGCTATCAGTGCCACTGCCAAAGCCTTGCGGTTGGACCCAAATTTAACTGAAAGCCCTCCGATCTTTTCCATCATTTGAAAGCTGATTTATTTCTCTAGGAGGCCACAGCATAAGGCAACTTGTTTTTATCTCTTTATAGACGAGAACATGCCAACTGCTCGAGATCGCAACAGCTGTTCAGGAAAGGATTTTTTTTCTATTCAGGTAATCAGTGTAAACTGTTTACGAGAGAACAATATCTCCTCTCCTCACAATTCTGGAGAATATTTCTTCCACTTTTTTGGTTCTGTTTTGTGATTTTTTGGGGGGTGGGGATGGTTGAGTCACGTGGAAAAGAAAAACATGAACATTTGAAATCCACAGAGTCTCACGAATTCATTCAGGAAAGTGTCTGACACAGACAATGCCATGAACTGCTTCGAAGGCTTAGCAATAATTCATCTTTCTTTATGTGTGAGTTCGTAACCTTTTCGTCTCTTTCGCTCTGATCACAACCGCATTGCCAAACAGCTTCATCAATTATCTATGGCGAAAAAGTGGACTCTAACATTTGGAGAGTGTTATTAATTGGCCTCGGTAGTGCCTAATGAGTTTGAAAGCTCCTACCTGCCGGTCCCCGAGGAGGATGGCTACTTGCGGACAACAATTTACAGCACACCATTAACACATATGCCAGGAACAGCCACTGAGATGGAAGCATTGATTTGGCACAGGAGCTCATCCTGCAGAAAAGGAGGGCAAGGGGAAAAAAAAAAGGAAGCCACTGAGAATGAAAGAACAATAATAAATGCGGAACAGGGTAAAATACAAGGCAAAAGCTATAAAAAAAGGGGTGGGAGAGGAAAAGATAATGAAGACTGGAAATTAAATGAAATGGATTAATAAAAACATAATACTTAAGGGGGTAGAATTACATTCACACCTAAACCGAGGTCAATTCTTAATCAGCCATGCTTTACAAGAAAGGATGAAGAACAGCATATCTTTTCTTTCCAATTTCTGTCTCTGGAGATGCTCTTTGTCTGATTCCATTATGAGGCTGAGACTATGAGCTTTGTCTGATTCATTATCAGACTTTTGAAGACACTTAACCCATCACCAAATAACATCCAAAGGAGGCAATTTTGGGGAGGACCCTATTCCAAGAAGACCTCAAAATACAGGTAGTCCTCGACTTACAACCATAATTGAACCCAAAATTTATGTTGCTAAGTAAGACATTTGTTCAGTGAGTTTTGCCCCATTTTATGACTTTTCCTGCCATAGTTGTTAAGTGAACCATTGCAGTTGTTAAGTTTATAACTCGGTTGTTAAGTGAATCTGACTCCCCCATTTGACTTGGCTTGCCGGAAGGTGTTCACATGATCTGGGGACATTGCAACCATCATAAATATGGACCAGTTGCCGAGCATCCAAATCATGTGGCCATGAGGATGCTGCAATGGTCGTAAGTGTGAAAAATGGTCATAAGTCACTTTTTTCAGTGATGTTGTAACTTCAAACTGTCACTAAATGAACTGTTGTAAGTTGAGGACTACCTGTACCAGCATTGGGGGGGGAGACCTTTTTTCCCCCATTGATAAAGCAATTTTAGAAAATGGTGGGGATGATACCCACTGATGCAGGAAAAAAGAAAACATCTGTGTACTAGAAATAATTCTGATCAGCTAGAAGACAGGACAATGAACAAACTCATTCATCTAAATTCTGATAAACAGGTGTTCTGTACCCATCCACAGCTGTTTTGGGAATAGGCAAAACTCAACAGGTGGAAATTTTTGAGAGAACACCTACAGTCTACTTTCAAAATTCCAAAGGGACCGATAGAAAAACTTTAGTAGCCTGTTGTACATTCTCAACAAAAAAGGGAGGGGGGAGGGAGGGAGGTTCACAGAAAAAAGAGCAATGAAGATTTAGAATGTTTTGAATCTCTTCATTTCTACCTATTGATTGCCTAGATTGTTGCAGCCAAGATCAAAAATTAATGAGCAACAATTAATTAGAAATTGTTGTATGTCTGGATTAAAGATTTTTCCTGGTTATTGTTAATTAAAAAGTGCTTTTATTGTGAAACAGTATAATCAGGCAGTATAGATTCTATTGTCATAAAATATAATTTATTAATATCTAGCATTCATACGCAACATTATTTAAGAATTTGACTATATCAGGTTTTTCAAACCTGGCAACTTAAAGATGTACAGACTTCAACTCTCAGAATTCCCTAAGCTGGCTGGCGAATTCTGAAAGTTGAAGTCCACATATCTTAAAGTTGCCAAGTTTGAAAAACACCAGGCTAAATGATCCACCAACTCCTTCCTATGCATAGATTTTATGATTTAAAGGAATACTGAGCAAAAATCAAGTAGAAACCTATTTGCAAACCTCCTCCTACCATAATCCTGCACAAAAAGTGTACAAAGGAAATACAACAACACATAGTATATACAACAACACATAGAAGTCTCCTATTTAAATATTATTCAGTAAATTTGATAAAGATGAGATTTAGACTTTTAAGTCACCCAGAGTCACTTTGTAGGGGGGATGGGCAGCATAAAAATTTTATAATAATAATTTTAAAAAACCTTGAACAATTTGGATTACACTTTTAGAAAAGATATTCTAAAGAAAGATTTCACTAGATGCTGCAGCCTGCCTCTCTTCCGCTCCTCCCACCACCCCACTAACTTCCTGTCTCTCCATTCTGTAGCAAAGCCAACCCAGGCAAACTCCTCTGGGAAGAATACCCAGACAAACAATGTTGTGGACAGAAGTGGGCACTAGTGGGCACTTCTCCAGCCTTCTTTGATCATGATGGCCAAACTCCGAGGGCAATTAAAAGTATTAGCCCTAAAATAACATTAACATAATTCAAAAATAAGCTGCAAAATCCCCACTCCCAAAATACCCAGGCTCACTTAGCCTTCTATACCTCCATCCACATAAACTGTGGCCCCACTAAAGGTTGCAGGCTCAGGAATTCTGGGAATTGAAGTACACAGTTCGTAAAGGGCCTATAGTGGTCAATAAATGGCTGTGGGTCAAGGGGATTAGTAAGTCTGAGTGTCACTAAGTGGGGTTGATAATGATGGGAGCAGGGGTGAAATTCAATATTTTTCCCTACCGGTTCTGTGGGCGTGGCTTGGGGGGGATCCTGTGACTGAGTGGGTGTGGCCAACTCGATGTCACTCATGATCCCACCATCACCAAGCCACGCCCACAGAACCCGGTAGGAAAAAATGTGTGTATGAGCACGAGAAGGGCTCATAGTGAGTGCTGCGGCAGAGAGAAGCCGAACTTTTCTCCCTCCATTCACAGCAGAGCTGCTGCTCCCTTTATGGTCCCCCACGGCCCCCTCCCTCCCGGGGGTCGAAGTACCTTAAAGGGACAGGCTGCAGCAGCTCCACTGTGAGTGGAGAAAAGTTCAGATTCTCTCTGCTGCAGCATTTAACTTGGCTGCTTCTCGCCTCCTTCTCATGTTTGCTCTGTGTGTATGAGCCCGAGGAGGCGGCGAGAAGCAGCCACGTTGAATGCTGTGGCAGAGAGAAGCCGAACTTTTCTCCCTCCCTTCACAGCAGAGCTGCTCAGAAGGCAGCCGAAAATGACCGCTGGCGGCTGGAGGCTTCTCGGCGTGAAAGGTGGCCAAGCTCGCCATGTCCCCCCCGCAAGGCACGAAGGTAGGTGAGCGAGGCGGAGGGTGAGCAGGCGGCAACTGGGCAGCGCCTCCAGGGCAAGGCCGGAGCTGGGGAATCGCGCGTTCCCTGACCTGGCTAGAAGGGGCGAGCGAGCGGCCGGAAGGGGTGAGCGGCGAGCGGGCGAGCAGGCAAGCGGACGGGCGTGGTCGTGGCCAACCAGGGGTGGTTTTTACCAGTTCGGCAAATCGATTCAAATCGTCCCTACCGGCTCTTATTTCACCCTTGGATGGGAGGTATAAAACTTTCACCCTTTTTTTTTTATATAAGGATGAAAAGTTCATTGGGCTCAATTAATCTTTTGGGGCCTCTGTAGAATTCCATGCCAGTCCCTAATCTTGAAGGTGAGGTAGCTACTGATAAGGCAATCTTGCTCAGCATTAAATTGTCAGCCAGCAGTGAGAGTGGGCTTCAGTTCCCATTATTATTCATAGTACTGTTAGTTAAATAGTATTTATTAAATTATTGTCATATAATAAATGTTTGGGGGTTAATGAAATGTCATGAAGGGGTCAATGAGCTAAAGAGTTTGGAGACATCTGCTTTCGAAGGAGGCAAAATACTTCAAAGAACTTTATTAAGCTTATGTTATCATCAAATATTTCAGAAATCTCAGGATCTGTTTAAAGGATTGGGGGCACTTCTTACCTTGATAGTTTTTCCAGGTTTTTATTGCAGGTCAGCAATCTTAGCAGCAGGTACCTTCTGCCAGAAATGCAGATTCCCATTTGTAAATATATCCGAGCATTTCTGCACCCAAATTTTCCTACACATCCAAAGCCTAGAGAAGAAACGGGATTGGGAAAATACTGTATTATTATTGAGGATATGGATTGGTTAAGTTAGAAACTTTTTAAATTAAAACCATTGTTACACAGCAGCCTACCAAAGAAAGGTATAATAATCTCTTTAACATTATTCATATGATTCTTCCAGATCTAGGTATGAACTAAGGTCTTTAGGAACAGTAATCACAACATGGTAGCGATACATCTTCCAGAGCCAGAAATATACCTAGCCTCCTAACAATTAAAAATGAAATGAGTCTAAACTTGCAATTTTTCAACATCTTGCCAAATTTCAGGGACTTTTCAGAAGATCTCAGATGAGAATACTGACATCTCTATGCCTGGGTTTTGTATCAGTAGTGGGATCTGCAGGAGGTCAACACCTGTACATAAGGCAAGTATTATAATCCAAACCACAACCTTACGTACATGTGTCAACGATGCATACATATACAAAACAGGCAGAGCTTAGATTGTGATACTACACCCACTCCCATAGATGCCCTTACACTCTATAATTCATACATGCAATCTCCTTGTTCTCTTAACCAAGTGTTAAATACTGTTTGAAAACTAGCATTCAAGGCATATTCAAGTGGCCTGCAATAAATTCAAGAAAATTTCCAATAAAATGGTCGCCACAGCAAGAAAGTAGATACATATTTTCTTAAATTCTGCACTTTCCTGTAGTTATTTATCTATCTTGTCTATGCAAATGAACATTTAGAGATGGTAACGCTACTGTAATTTGTATTTTAACTATAATAAAATAGAAGTACAATGCATTAGACAAGAGTATAAAAGGTCGTGTTATTATTACATACACAAAAATAACAGCTGCCAGTTCTTTAGATGATGTTGGCGTTCATATGCGTCAAGTTCTTCCCAAGAACGTAGGATATTGTGATGTAGTAGTTTAGTATATGTGCAGATCTCAGCAGTGTGGTCTTTTGTAATTGAGATGGAAATTTTGTCGATGTGCATATTATGTTGATGATGATTAGGGTCTGTCACACAGTCAACCAGATGTTTAGACTGAATCTGGCATTTTTATATACCTACAGAATCCTTCCCAGGGCCCTGGGATAAGCAGATATTGTTTAATAAGATTAAAGGTATTGTCACAGGACCAGGGGTGGGTTCCTCCCGGTTCGGACCGGTTCGCCTGAACTGGTAGCGAACCGCTGGTGATGTCACGATGATGTCACTGAACCAGTTCTGTCGGTGCCAGTCCGTGGGCGCCGCCATCTTTTTATTTTGATTTTTTTTTTGAAATTTTTTTGGGGGGGGGATTTTTTCCCGGGTTTTTCTTCTTTTGCACATGCGCAGAAGCCGAGTTTCCGGCACTGCGCATGCACCGCCATCTTGTTTTGGGCTTTTGGGGGGGGGATTTTTTGCGAACTTTTGGCACTGCAAATGTCACCCCAAACAAGGTGCAAAGAGGCTCTCAAAGAGAACAAAGTTAATTGCCTCGCACTCACGAGAACACGAGTTGCTGCAGGCTGCAAGGTTGCAGGCGCCCAGGGAGGGGGGGGGAAACGCTGCCCGACTGCTCCCTCTCTCTCGGAAGTTTTCCAGCTCGTCTGGAGAGGCGGTTTTTTTTTTTTTAGAAAACCCCGAAAAAGCCGCAAGATCCGGAGCTGCCAGTGACTGGTAAGATGCGCCTCTCGTGCAGTGGGGAACAATTTGGGAGTGGCAGGTGGGGCAGGACATGGGGCGGGAGGGCTGTGAGACACTCATCTTACCAGAGATTGCCAGTTAGCCAGTCATCTTACGGTATGGTGGGTCGAAAGAGGGAAAAAAATGAAGAAAAAAGCTTAGTTACGAGGAGAGGAGCTATTAGTACATTCCCAGGAGGGGGACTTTGGCGGGGAAAGAGGAGAAAACGGGACGAATCTTCTAGGGAAGAATTTCTGATTGAGAACAGACATTGTATCGGGTGTGTGGCACGAAGATAAACATTGCCCCGAATCCTTTGGGTTGGAACCCCCCCCATCCCTTTATCCACTGGAGTTGTCCATCTGCTTTCCCCGATTGCTTCCCTGATTCCTGCACTACAAAAAAACCATTGAAAAATCAGAATGACTGGGTCTTTTTGCAGGAGGCTCTCCTAACAGGAAAGGAAGGGAAGGGACTGGCGAGGAGAAATACACCGAATCAGTATGAGGAAACCTCCCAGTTTTGTAGCAGCGCTGCTGAATTTAAAAAGAGAACCCAACAGTTCCTCCCCACGTGAGTTATTTGTGCCTGTGCAAAGTTTAATGAAGGGGGAAAAAAAGCAACAGGAGGAATCAGGGAAGCAACCGGGGAAAGCAGAAGGACAACTCCAGTGGATAAAGGCATGGGGTGGGTGGGGTTTTTTTCCAGCCCAAATGATTCAGGGCAACGTTTATTGTCAGCAGAGCCAGGGTGGGTAGGCAGGCAGGCAGAGGCACAAAGTTAGTTTATTTATTTAGCTATGCTGGCTGGAGAATTCTGGGAGTTGAAGTCCACAAGTCTTAAAGTTGTCATGGTTGGAGACCCCTGTTCTAGAGGTTTCTCTGTGGTAGTTTGTGCTAAGAGTAGCTCCCTACATATGTGTGTGTGTCTGTGTGGGTACTAGGTTGTATTCCTCTTCACTCCCAAGACGGCCCGCTTCCTCCCCGTGAAGGCGAGGGGACAACAGGTGGGAGGGACTTGCGAGCCAATTTGTTCACCGACGGGCTGAGCTCCAGGGTAACCAGCAACTACAGAGGCCGCGGCGGGGCAAAAAGGACTCAGAATGTGAACGCCTTTAGGCAAGGATGAGCGCTGCTGCGGCCGCTGTCCAGGGTCATTCCCTCCCCCCACGGCTTAGTCCAACCCCGGGGTCATTTTAACTCTACCTGTGTGGTTATTAGTCAAGAGTTTTTAAAAATGTCAATTTTTCCCTGTGGTTTGGACTGCTGGCAAAATCTACTCTGAATATTTGCTGCCGTTCTTCTGAGTCCTACTGTTGGGATTGGTGGGGAAGAGGGGAGGGGGAGCTGCGGTTCTTGCTCGATGCCTTTGGGCCAGGTTCTTTATAGCTGGATTCAGGTACAGCCAAGCACAGCCTTGCTTAAACATAGTTTAGCTGCTCCAGATGAGCCATTCTCCCTCTCTCCCTGCCCGAACATACAGACGCCTCTCGCCCGCCCTGCTTCCTCGCACCCTGCTTCCTCGGGGGCAGCAGGGACAAGCCGCGGGCTCAGCTGCAGGGGAGCAGCTTCAGACGAGCCCGCGTCTCCCGAACCCGCCGCCATTGGAGCCGCGACAGGCAAGAGGCGGGCACGGCGGCTGTATGTTCAGGCAGGGCGAACGGGGGGGGGAAATGGCCCCGGCCCCATTCAACTGCACCAGCAAAGAAGCATGGAAGTTCCAGCCCATCCGCCTCACGAGCGAAGCGGGCAGCGTGAAGGAGACCGCTCGGCAGCAGCAGGTTGCGCGGAGAAGGGGTGGCGGGGGACCCCCTGCCCTCCCCTCGCCTGCCCTCCGTGCACGAAGATGAACCGCCGCCTGCCCTAAACTCCTTGCCGCTCCCGCACTAACGCCCCGGCCCCGCTCAACCGTGCTTCTTTGCTAGTCTCGGAGCCGAAGCCAGGAAGGCGAGAGGGGCGGCTGTGGCGGCAACGGCGCTCCAGGACAGCACATGACAGGGGACGCGCTGCTGCCGGGCCGGGCCACCCGCCCTCCCAGTCCCAGAGCACTTTCTTCCTTCTCCCGCCGCCGAGAAAAGAGAAAGAAAGAAAGAAAGAAAGAAAGAAAGAAAGAAAGAAAGAAACTTATGACCACAATTGAGCCCAAAATTTTGGTTGCTAAGCAAGAGCGTTGTTAAGTGAGTTTCACCATTTTACAAGTTGGCCACGCCCACCCAGTCACCTGACCACCAAGACACACCCATCTGAAGCCACACCCACCTGACCTCCAAGCCACGCCCACAAAATAAGCCACGCCCACAGAACCGGTAGTAAAAAAATTTGGAGCCCACCCCTGCACAGGACGTAAGCTGTTCTGAGTAAAGCTGTTTTTTTTGCAATTCACTGATGGTGATTTTATCAATGCTGGCGATGTTCAAGTGATGTTTTGGGATTGCACCCAAGGCACTCAACACTATTGGTACTTTCCTTTGCCTCAGTCATTCAGCTAGATGATTTTCTATGCTGCCAAATCTTTTCAGAATTATTAATTTTGCTATTCTGCTGCCTGGATTACAGTAGAGGTTATATTCAATAATATAACTGTTATTCTTCAATCCATGTGTCTTCTTCAGGCTAACCTCCTTTGAATGCCCAACTGATCATGTGCTCTTCCATAATCAGAGGGGCATTTCCAGAAGTACTGATGTTTCTTCTTTGTGTCTCTACAGGGAAAAGAATTCAGTTTTCAGTCACCCCTTATGCTTAAGTCATAAAGACGTACTAAGCTGTGTTGGAGCCATTTAAGATGCAAACTGAAGCAATATTCTACTGGCTAGATCACAGCAGCCATTTCATTTATTCAAAGTGAAGTGAAATGGCTGCTGTGATCTAGCCAGTAGAACATTCAGTTTCTCTGCATTCTCTGTACACACAGAAGCCACTTGCCTCGAAGCAAAGTGGTTGTGTGAGGTGGCCTGGCTCTGACTCAACTTTTAGTGATCTCCTCCAACACTTTCCTTCAAGCGCTAAAGTCGATCAACAGCAGGCTCTTTTGCATTGGCCAGTTAACAAATAAGACATATACTCATGCAATATCCCACACAGAATTCTCAGGTGAGTTTTAGAGAAGTATGGATGCTACCAGAGTAGGTTTATAAGTAGCATTGTACTGCAACTTCTAAATGTGTTCCATGAGAATCAGCAATGGACCTTCTTCTACATTCCTAATCCATCATCTCTAAATTGATCCCTAGCTGCGTTCATGTGTGCGGAGACAGCGGAAACCAGTGTTGGACCTGGCTGGATGCAAGGCAACGCAACACGAAGCGAGACCGGCGGAGGAGCCCAGAAGAGCCAGCAACCTGAGTGCCGCTAGTGTTCTGACCTAGGATTCCACAAACCACGAAGCAGACTCCTTCTCCCGACAAAAACCCCTTTTTATTAAATTACTGTGAATTCTTCTCATTCACATCCAGCAAAGTCTTTCAAGGGTAAATTTACAGTCACAGACCTTATCTGGCTTGGAGAGCTGCCAGGCCGATATCTTCAAAACTTGGCAAGAAGTCTGAGACTCACGAACCAATTAAGCGAACTAATTGTCTCCTGCAAACTCCCATCCCCTTTCGCTCCTCTTTTATTCCCTATGGGAGGGGCCATTCATCGTCCACCTGTGGCCTTAGTTCCAAGTCGCCCCTTGTTCCTTAGTTGTTCCCTTTGCCTGGCAGCTCTGCGCATGCGCACACTGGGAACAGGCTCCAGCTGTTCGTCTGCCTCACTGATGTCTGACTCCAAAGGCAGCTGATAACTGTCAGACTGCCCTGGCCCCATCTCTGCCTCCGATGCAGAGCACTCGTCAAAGCCTTCCCCCGACTCCAGGACTGGCCCATGTTCCTCCCCAACCTCCTCACTGTCCGAATCTGCTGCCAGCTCTGCTGGCTGCTGGCGGACCACAACAGCTAGTCAGACAGTGTAACCAAGGTGCACCAGGGATAGACATGCAAGTGCTGAACAGAATGAGCTAGCAATTTAGACTATCCGGATTGTATTGTATCTAGCATTTGTAGATTTCCCTGACATTGTATGCCGTATGCTAAATAAATAAAATAAATAATAAATTGATCCCAGACCAAAGTGTCATCCATACATTCCTCTCCAAGCATATAATACTGATAAAATCTTCAATCTCCCCACTCTCCCACATCTCATAATTTATTTCCTTAAATAGCCTAAAGAAGCATGGGGAAAGTAGCAATTAAAACCTGTCATTCCCAACCTATACTTATGATCGCTGGAGAAAATGTAACAGGTTGGTTGCCACATTTCATTAAAAGAGACAATTCTGTCATGTTTATTTCCTGAGCCAACGTGTGTAACTATTATGCGGGGGGGGGGGTGGACTGTATAATTCATTATTATAAGCCTGGTTTGAATTGAGCTCCTGGTAGCTGAAGGTCAAGTTGAGCCCAGGGACCGGAGAGTGATAGAACAATAAACAGTTGCAACAAAAGCTTCTGCATTTCTATGAGATGGAAGGAGCTTTGCTAGCTCATTATTTTGTGGGACATATGTCAGTAAGGACCACTGGGACTTCTTTGCCAGCCATTTCCCAAACCAAAGACCTGCTTGTACGGAAGTCAAGTGATGGGATTCAAGGAAACACTGATCCAATGTAACTCGGAAGACCCCCTGGCAATTATCTAGAACCAGCTGCATGACCAGATGTGCATCCGCTACCTGAACTTTTCCCACATAAATAGAAAGCACTAAGGCCCCTACTCTGCATCCCATTTTATTACTGCCTATTAAATTGGATTGGCAGTGTGAGATGAAGCGAGAAGACAAGAGGGTTCACTTGGGGAATATGCGAAGGATTGCCAAGGCAGGAAATATGACATCCCATCCTGCTACTTCAGCTCCTGACAATGGAATAGCGGCTTTGATTTATTTGACCTGATCAATTATATCTGGGAGGTGCACAGCAGAAGCACGAACTTTGCTAGGTCAGGTTGATCAGGGACTGCTCCTGCATTCCGGGTTGTATAAAAGGATCTCCGTTTTCCTTTTTCTTCTCTCTCTCAAACATCTTGGCTCAAACCATGCCAAACAAATAGCAGAGGCATCAGAAATGCATGCTGTTTCTTTTCTTCCTTCCTTTTCTTTCATACCACTCATGTTAATTTGAGGATGGTGATCATTTATCTTTCTTCAGCACCAACAAACTTGGTTCTTTTTTCCCCCTCATGAAACAACCCAATATAATTGGCTCTTTCAGTCAAAGCTACAGCTTGAGCCGGGTCTCAAACAGCGAGGATAAGAGATACATGGCCAAATAGGTAGTATATATGTGGTCCCTGAGTGGAAGTGCGTTATTAGAGAATGATGGTTCTGTGATTATCAAATTCTTTTATCTGTTTTATGGTACTAAGTTATGATTTTAATTTATACACCACCAAAAATTGTTCTGGGATGGATGGATGGATGGATGGATGGATGGATGGATGGATGGATGGATGGATGGATGGATGGATCTAAGA
>QLTV01001177.1:991972-1006761 GCA_003457575.1 Thermophis baileyi | reverse complement strand
AGATAGATAGATAGATAGATAGATAGATAGATAGATAGATAGATAGATAGATAGATAGATAGACAGACAGATAGACAGACACAGACACAGACACAGACACAGACACAGACACAGACAGACAGACACAGACACAGACACAGACACAGATTTCCGACCTTGAGATCCCAGTCCTATTGATTGGAGCTGATAAGTGAAAACTGTGAATGATCCTACAGGGAGGGGGGGGCAACTAAAAACCTCACTTCAAAAAATCTTCACCAATGTTGTCTAACAGGGTAAAAAAAAAAAAATTCTGCAACCCTCAAAATAAAGCTTGAAAAACCTGAAGAATGCAACATGATTGCTTGTCCTTCTTGACATTTCTTTACCTCTCCGCTAGGGAAAGGACGACAAATGGTACCCATGTTCTTACTAATGATAAACATGCCCTGAAAAATGTATAAAAATAAGCATTTCATAAATGCTTGAAGCAGAGAACAGAATGCCTGATTTTGCTACATGTATTGATAAAATCGGTACCCCACCCACGTTTTCACTGGGTTTTTTTAAAAAAACAATCCCCAAATGGAAGGAAACCTAAAGTAAATAAGGGTAGCATCCAGAATAAGACCAGAAGTATGTGTGTAAGGGGAAAGTCCTGCTGGATGAGGTGTTGTTGTTTCTTTTTTGGATAGAGTACTGCTTACATTAGACATGGCTATTCTGGGAAAGCCTGTAATGACTCACACACATAGCATAAACAACACAATCTTCTCCTGACCTTCTGGAGCACTGAGGTTTTGGACTGCAGCCAGGCCCTTGAGCATTGGTGTCATGGTAAAAGAAAGTTATTAATTAGCAGTCATGTTTACGCTTTCAATGATTTGCACAGACCCTGCCCCCAAATGTGTGGTCTGCAGAAAGAGGCAACCTGACAGCTACCCAAGTTGAGTTCTTGTTCCTGTACTGTATCTTTTACAGACACAACAGTGAGTCTCACCCTTTTACTGGTGTAACTAGAATAACTGTTACTTTGATAGGATTGATTTTTACTGTAGAACAGGGGTGTCAAACTGGATTTCTTCGAGGGCCAGATCAGCATTGTAGTTCTCCTCCACGGGCCGGCCAGGTGGGGGGGAAGGGAGCGGGAGAGATGGGACAGACGCCCCCTGCACCCCATTTTCAGCCTGGATGGCCTCCTGCAGCACTTTGTCGGCCAAAACGAGGCTGTCCAGGCTGAAAATGGGGCATGGAAGGCCGCACATGGCCCCCCCATGCCCCATTTTGGCCAGCAGTGCTGCAGGAGGCTGTCCAGGCCGAAAATGGGGCACAGGGATGCGTGCGGCCCCCCTGTGCCCCATTTTGGCTGCCAGAGGCACCACCGGCTGGTCCTTTGCTATTTCCAGGCCGGCCCCGTGGGCCAGATTTAAGCACCCCTGAGGAGTTTGACACCCCTGCTGTAGGAACATTCTGAATGGTTCTTATATATATATATGACCTCACCCCATTCCTAAGAGGTCTTTAAGGGGCGTGCATAAGCGCACCAGCGTGACTATCGTTCCTGTCCTAATGTTCCCTTTTATTCGTATCCATTTCATGTATTCATAGTTACGTTTATACTTGTATCTGTTATCTAATACATGCTTGACGAAATAAATAAATAATAAATAATAATAATATTTACCTGTTAGGCCTCCCCATTCAATGCATTATAGTCCTGACAGCATCATTCATAATCGGTTTTTATTTACGTGACACACTAAGAGGAAGCTGCACAGATTCATGCAATACATAAACTTGCAGGTTTAAAATGAGCAATTTGACCCAGGAAGCGCTAATATTGCAACAAAATCATTTGGGCTTAAGGTTCAAGAAGGGCATGTTACCTTTTGATTATAGTGACTTTCTAAATCACAACATTCTTTAAAGCTAATTGCTGTTTTTCCCATCAAGACGTGTATATTATGAAATGCCTTTTCTAGCCCTCTATAATCATTTATTCTCAATGCAATTTTACACACACACACACACACACACACACATATAAACACACACGCATAATCATCTTGTTTAATGGGTGGGATATTTTACCCAGACAAGCCAAGCAATTAAATATGAATGTGGATTTGAATATGAATTAAATTATGAATGTGGATTTAATCTGAATTATTCCCCAGTTTGTCTTCATGTTTTAAAATAAGCGGTCCACTGCTTGTTCTCACTCCCTCTACAGTATCACCATTTTAAGAAGTGCTTGTGTAACATTTATAACTATGAAATAAACAAGTATACCATGTTTGCAACGTTTACAAAATGAAGGCTATTAAAAAGCAGCTGAGAAAGAATCTATTATCACCAAATGTTATGTAAATGAACTCCATTTTCCAAGAAATGTTTGAAAAAGCACAAGCACAGGGGGGAAATCAACTCATGCTACTATTGTTCAGGTAGCTTTAAAAATCATCCAAGCAAAAAAATAACAAAGTAGAACAAAAATGCACTTACCAAATCCTTAACATAATCTGCTATCCAAGTCAGACTGTCCTTTAATAGCCTAAACAAATGTGAACTGTAATGGATAGTTAACATCAAATCCCTATAGGCCAATTAGCTCTGTTTCTGTTCTACTTTTTTAAATGATTGGACCATTTTTTAAAAAAAATTGTGCTTTAGCCCTAACTTCATGTACAGCGAACAAATTTCCCTAAATGTGAAAAAATAAAAATAAAATAAAACCAACACCTGCTCTTGAGTTATCATAATTTGGTTCCTTAGCTTTCTCTTTTCTGATTAAAAAAAAAATATTGCCCATGAATGTGTGTAATGACATGTGAAAATGACCTTAGGATATAGGAGGAAGAGCCACAGACTAGACAATGGTCAGATAAGCAGCAGCTGGGTCCACAGAAGGAAAGTTGGCATGGCAAAGATCTCAGACAGGACCCTCTCTAGTTTCTTGAACTGTAAAGGTAAGGGGGGGGGGGAGAGTTGTTCTTTCAGATTTGCAAGATTCTGTTAATGTAACCTTACAGTAAAAATAGTACTTCTTGTCTGTATTAATAAATATATATATTTAAAAACTGCTTTAATATAACTGGAACGATGAAGAACAAAACAACACAAATGTATACACACAGATGCACACAAATAAAACATGAAAAATAATAAAATACAATAACTTAAAATATATACAAAGTAAACACACTTCTATTTTTAAAAACAGGTTAAACTTTGACTACCCCAAAATCATTCTGTTCAGCCTTTCATTATGTCAATGAAGGAACTATTCAACTGACAATACATTTCATCAAGCCAAAACGTTGGTGTCTGGTGCACAAATGCCTTTCCAAGAACACGTACCGTTAATTTTTGCAATATTCAACAGATCCAAAGTTCTCCATAAACAGATAATTCCAAATTTGGGGACTATCATTCAACAATTAATTAAATCTTTAAATCTATAAATCTCATCCTTGAACCACCGTATTAAGGATATTCAATCAAAATAGAACCAGAGGGCATGACCAAATCAATTAGGATGATCTTTATTTGTCCTGCTGCTTTCATTAACATCTCTTTGTCACAATTACAGGCTTCCAAGGGATTTCCAGGAATCGCCGAGACAGGATGAAAAAGGAGCTCCAAAAAAACCCAGTTGTCTGAACCCCTATGTACCCATGAACACATCCTCTCAACACATGCCAGGCTTTCCTTCCTTAATTTTCATTTTCAAAAGATTGCTTTAATTAAAAACAATAATAATTGAATAGGAAGCTGTGCTGCCACAAAGGGAAGTCATAGCCTTTGAAGTCTCTTGGTTCTTAAGAGAGCTTGTAGCCCCAGCCTGGTTTCATATGCCATCTTAGAAGATACAAACAATAGCCGGTGCCTTATTTAGATGTCTCTCCCTGTGGCCAAGAAAATGACAAGACTAAGCTAAGAAAGCAGAGCATATATTGGGAAGTAGGGAACGTCTTCATCAACTGAGCTTTTAACAAAGTATTATTTTGCCTGGTCAGAGCTACCAAAGCAGCCATCTTGGGAAGCCATCCCTTCCAATGGTTGCCATTCTTGGGGAATATACATAATCCAGTCTAAATGTGCCTACCAACTCCAGGGTGTTGTCATCCTGATTCCGTTTCTTCATAAATCAAGATTTCTGATGAGGAGAATGTTATGTCTGTAGAAACCTCTTATCTACCTGAATAGACACAGATGGTATGGCTATGCAAATCCTTAGAAAGAGATGTTTCAGAGCCCATATGAAGCATCTCTTTTTTAATAATTAAATCAGCCGCAGGATTAATCAACTACAGGTAGTCCTTGACTTACAATCATTTGCTTAGCGATGTTCAAAGTTACAAGGGCACCAAAAAAAAAGGGAGTTATGGCTGGTCCTTGCACTTATGACCATTGCACCATACCCATGGTCATGTGCTCAAAATTTAGATGCTTGGAAACCACCTTATGTTTACATTGGCTGCAGATTGGTTGTGACCTTCCCAATTGGCTTCTGAGGGAAGCCAGATTTGCTTAACAATCACATTATTCTCTTAATAACCGACTTACTTAGCAGTAGCAACTGCCTGTAACTTACAATTGTGGTCAAGGACTACCTGTACTTCAGAAGCTTCCATTTGTCTCCACACCATGTTTCATTGCTGGACATCAGGGGTGGGTTCTGACTTACCTTGCTGCCGGTTCGCTTCCTCCCGCACCGTGTGGGCGCACGCGCGTTGCACGCCGCACGGGCACGCATGAGCAGTGCTGAAAATCCAGCTTCTGCGCATGCGCAGAAGCAAAAAACAGTTTCTGCGTGTGCGCAGAAGCGAAAAACAAGATGAGAGCCAGTTCGGGGGCTTGTCCAGCTGGCCATCGCTGCCGGTTCGGCGAGCGGGGGGAAATTCCCGCTACCGGTTCTAAAGAACCGGTCCGAACCGGCAGGAACCCACCTCTGCTGGACATGCTTAGCCTGCTAAGAGTACAGGGTAATTGCCACTATGCATACGCATCTCCCTTTAGTGCAGCATTTTCTTCATAATTCTGATCCTTACTTTCAGATGAAAATTAAAAAAAAATCCACTATATGGACCTTCAATGAAGCACGTAGACTTTTAAAATAAATTCTGAGCAATCTGACACCAAAGTAGAATTGTCAGTTTGTCAGGAATCTACAGCCCTACCAGCTCTCTGAACAGTAGGTATTAACAGGTGTTTTTAACAGTTACATTTGTGGTATAAAATGTTCCAGCCTCAGAGCAATTTTCTCTCCAATATGTTCGGTCTAAAGTGCTGTTGCCATTTTTAATAAATCTGCTCATTTGATAACACTGAGACAGTTTTGCACAATTGGAGACCCCCGTGGTCAGAGCGGTCCTTTTGAATGCTCCTAAATTCCACTAAAAGTTGCCCCCCCCCAGGGGTAATTTATAACGTGATACAAAAGGAGGAAATCATTAAGACACAGAAGCACATTGAAAATGTAGATGAGGGGGAAAAAATTACAATACAGGGAGTCCTCGACTTACAACCATTCATTTACAACCATTTGTTTATTAAAAGTTACAACGGCACTGAAAAAAGTGGCTTAAGGACATTTTTCACACTTATGACCGTTGTAGCATGATCATATGATCAAAATTTGGATGCTTGTCAAGTGGACTGTATTTATGGCAAACGCAGTGTCCCAGGTCATGTGATCACCTTTTGCGACCTTCTGATAAGCAAAGTCAATGGGGAAAGCCCAGAGTCACTTAACAACCGTGCTACTAATAACTGCAGTGATTTACTTAACAACTGTGTCAGGAAAGGTTGTAAAATGGGGAAAAACTCACTTAACAACTGTCTTGCTTAGCAACTGAAATTTTGAACTTATAAGTAAGTCGAGGACTACCTGTAATTAAGCGTTAATATTATTTTAATTGATTCAACTCTTTGTTTCATTTTTACCCACACACACTTTTATAGTGATCATAATCAGCAGATTCTGAGCTTTAAAAAAATGGTGATATGAACAAAACAAAAAAACCCTCCATTCTCTCTTTTTCATACAAAGCATTTGGAAAAAGGACAGTACCAAGGGATTCACAGGCAGCTACTGTATATGCAACCTTCCTGCTGGAACTCATTTAACCCCTGTGTAGTGCTATGTGGGAATGGCCTTGGGAGAGGGGAAGGGAAGAAGAGTTGCTGCCTAGGAACAATCAGATAAATGGGGGAGGGGGGAGAGGCCAAAACTGCATAACAGAAAGAAATTTGGGATCCTCCCTAACCGATCAGGCTGTAAAAAGGCGAGACATTTGTGTTTTCAGACTTATGAGATTCTTTTAATGTAGCCTTGCAATAAAGTAGAATTAGTTTCATCTGATTGTGTTTCCTATATGAGCTATCTCAGAAGGTTGACACCCTGGGCCACTAGTTCTCTATAACTGTGCCTTAAATCTCTTTTAATTACATATTTGATTTGTTATCAGTAGGGTTATGTGCCTGATGATGATGATGATGATGATGATTTAGATGTAATTGTTTTAACTGCCCTTTTGTTGGTTATTTTGTTTTAAAGTTTTCCATGTGAACCACTGAAGTTGTTTTGAAATATGATGCTATACAAGCTCTGCAAATAAATAGGACAAGGACCATCTGTGAACAAAACATATTTTCTACTATTCAGTTATGACTAACTCCAATTTCCAAGTCAGAACAGTGGTTTAAGCTCATTGGTGGTGCCATAGCTCCTCACCACTAAGCTGGTCAATGACAAATTATCTTCTACCAAAAAAAAAAAAAATTGGGGAACTTGCACCCTCTAAAAAACACAATAAATCCTCAGGGGTATTGAACATTCAGCAAAGACTAAGCGGTTATCATTTCGGTCTCCTGCTGCACTTTTGTAGGAGCAAAACCCCATGTATTCAAGGTTCAGTGTGCACACTATGTACTGCATCTAGTAGGTTTAGATTGAGTCATGCCCTCTCCAGAGGCAAGGCCTACTTGGCTAGGAAACATTTATACCAGGTACAACAGACCCTTGACAGCATCTGAGCAAGAGGAACATTACAAATGTATAACCCAGTCATCCATCAAATATTTCACACCATTTTACAGAAATGCCTCTCCATGGGGAAAAAAGCCATGGGCTATCTTTTCTCACTTGCTCTCATCCCAACCCATGGCATGTTGTTATTGCCTGAATTCTTAATCTGCTTTTTAGTTAATTCCCACAAAGCATAGTGGGATTTTCCTGCCACTTGCTTTAGTCCAACACCCTTGAGATGCTAGACAGACAGACAGACAGACAGACAGACAGACAGACAGACAGACAGAAGATATAAATGATAGACAGACAGACAGACACATATATAGGTGATGACAGATAGATACCGTAGATGATGGATAGATAGATAGATAGATAGATAGGAAGAAGCAGCTAGGGAGAAGAATCCTGTGGCTCCGAGGTTTAATCACTTGCCTTGTTAGGCAAGGGGCCGGGGTTCTAATCCCATAAGGGTGTGGCTAGGTGATGAGAGCTAAATAGCTTGAAAGAGATCTTTACTAGTCTCCCTTTATTTATGTAAAAAAAAATATAACATACATACATACATACATACATACATACATACATACATACATACATACATACATAAACAAACATGTGATGATAGACAGGCATATAGGTGATGAGAGAGACAGACAGACAGAGATAGGTAATAGAATGTAGATGGTAGATGATAGTGCTTATTGTGGGTAGATGGACGGACGGTCAGACAAACAGACAGACAGACAGACAGATATAAAACTTCATAGAGAAAATCCATAAAGTTTACAAACATCAGTGATTCAAGCTATCCTATGGCAAAAGATCAGCTTAAAAGGTTGAGCCAGCCTAACTGCACCCGTATATAAAGCATTTTAGCATGGCTTCTGCAAATTTACGGTGTGAATTTCTGACTTGAGCGTTACAAGGTTGCCCTCTTGTGGCTCTCTAAAACAGAATCCTCAGATCGGCTCCAGCAACAGCAGCTGCTGCCATTTGTGGCTTGCACACTTCATTATCATTTCACTGGTGCTTTAAAAATAATCAGAAAAGGTCTAAATGAAATCTATCCTTGTGTCAGAGTCCAATTAAATTATTCCTGCCTTCTGGGAAGTGAAGGAAGATCATTAAACTATATACCTATAATTTACAGTGATAAAAAGATATTTAATATTTCTAATTTGGGTCATAATCTCATTACAACTCATTTCATAGAATGCTGTGCAATACTCTTCTATTCTCTCTACTCTTTCTCGTCCTCCGACAAATCCTTTCAAAGCCATCCACCCTGGCTGCAAAGCTACTAATCTGAGAATTCTCCTTTGTGCGGATATGAATCACCTATGAAAATTAAATTGTGTCGTTCTTCAGATTCATGTGCCAGGGCCATCACAGCCTCCCATTCATCTTTTTCCTTCTGCACTGTGCCAGATATCAAGCCACCGAGACAGAAGCTTCCCAGTCACTAGCATATGTGCCTACCTGATTCTCTATTCTGGCCGGACTTACCGCGGCTGACCACTCAAGAGACTATTTCCTGAAAGTTGAGTTCTTGCTCCTTTTCAGAGTTACCGAGCTTTATCCTATTTTCCTTTCGTGGAGGCAAACTGGCCTCAGCAATAAACAGCTTAAGCTACACAACCAGGCAGCGGCCTTCCCTCCAGCAATTCACCTTTTACCCTCAATCAAAAACCAAGGCGGCACACGATGCCAGAAAGGAACCTGTGATCCCAGAGGGGGAGACCCCACGCAGCTGCTGCGCGATGATAGCTAGCTACATAACTGGTAAATAAGGTCCACGACATCCTGACCTCAAGACTGTCAATGCACTGTCTGCCTGCTCAGGATTGTGCACGGACAGAAAATTGAACAGATGTAATGGAATGTCCTGCCCCTCCCCTCGGACCAGGATTTGGAAGTATCGAGCGGTTGGTTTCTTTGGCACGCCTCCGTTTTCAGGGACCGGTTTCCTCTAGCCCACCTGCCTACGCTGCTTTCCTTCCATTAAATCGTTTTTCTTTTACTGAGAAGGGCAGGTTCTATGGGAACTGGTTGGAAAGAGGAACAACACTAGCCCTGCCTTTGTATCATTAAGAAGTACGGGTAGTCCTCGACTTACGACCACAATTGAGCCCAACATTTCTGTTGCTAAGTGAAACATTTGTTAATAGCATTTAGCAATAGCATTTGCACTTATATACCACCTCACAGTGCTTTCCAACCCTCTCTAAGTGGTTTACAGAGTCAGCATAATTGCCCCCAACAAGCTGGGTCCTCATTTTACCGACCTGGGAAGGATGGAAGGCTGAGTCAACCTTGAGCCTGGTGAGATTCGAACTGCCAAATTGCAGGCAGCCGGCAGTCAGCAGAAGTAGCCTGCATACTGCATTCTAACCACTGCGCCACCTCGGCTCTTTTATCAATTTTATCGATCTCGGAAGGATGGAAGGCTGAGTCAACCTTGAGCCTGGTGGGATTTGAACTGCCAAATTGCAGGCAGATGGCAGTCAGCAGAAGTAGCCTGCAATACCGCATTCTAACCACTGCGCCACCACAGCTTAAGTGAATTTTGCTCCATTTTACTGCACTTTCTTGCTGCAGTTGTTATGTGTACCACCGCAGTTGGTAAGCTAGTGACATGGTTGTTAAGCGAATCCGGCTTCCCCATTGACTCTGCTTGTCAGAAGGTCGCAAAAGGGGATCGCATGACCCCGGGACACTGCCAACTGTCATAAGCATGAGTCAAGTTACCAAGCGTCTGAATTTTGATCACGTGACCCATGGGGATTGCTGTAATGGTTGTGTGAAAAATAGTCATAAGTCGCTTTTTTCTCTGCCGTTGTAACTTCAAATGGTCACTAAATGAATTGTTGTAAGTCAAGGACTACCTCTAAACTTACATGTACAGGTAGTTCTTGACTTGCAACCACTCCTTTAGTGATCGTTTGAACTTACAACGGACCTGGGGGAAAAAGGTGACTTAGGACCATTTTTCACACTTAGGACCAATTGCAGCATTTCCCACGGTCACGTGATCAAAATCTGGATGCTTGGCAACTGGTTCATATTTAGGACGGTTGCAGTGTCCTGGGGACATGTGATCACCTTTTGCGACCTTCTGACCAGCAAAGTCAATGGGGAAGCCCAGATTCACTTAACCACCAAGTTACTAATTTAACAAATCAGTGATTCATTGAACAACTGCTGCAAGAAAAATCGCAAAACTGTCACTTAACAACTGTCTCACTTTGCAACAAAAAAAAATTGGGCTCCTGGTGGTTGTATGTTGAGGACTACCTGTATTTACCAGAGGTTGAAGGGGAGCCAAGAGCACGGTCCCCTCCCAATGTCAATGTATCAGCAGAGAAGGTCACTTTATTGGGACCAGTATGGTGATTCTGCTGCTCGTCTTTGTGTATCCATGGACCACTGACAGGAAAAGCCAAAATCCTCAAGAGTGTTCAGTGCCTCCTATTAAGCAGAGCAAGTCCTTCTGTTAAGCAGAGTGAAGCAGGGGGTTGGACTAGAAGACCTCAAAGGTTCCTTCCAACCCTATTATCCTATGTTCTATTTATTTTATTTATTTATTTAGTTTCTCAAACATAAGATAACAGGTATAAGTATAAACATGAATATGAATACAGTAAATACTGGGTACGAATAAATAGGAACAGTAGGACAGGGACAGTAGGCACGCTGGTACGCTTAAGCACGCCCCTTACAGACCTCTGAGGAATGGGGTGAGGTCCACGGTAGACAGTTTAAGGTTGAAGCTATGGGGGTTTGATGAGGAGTGGAGTACTCTTCTCATGAAATACCTATAAATATAATAGCAATAGCACTTAGACTTATATACCGCTTTACAGTGCTTTACACCCTCTCTAAGCGGTTCACAGAGTCAGCATATTGCCCCCAACAATCTGGGTCCTCGTTTTACCGACCTTGGAAGGATGGAAGGCTGAGTCAACCTTGAGCCGGTGAGATTTGAACTGCTGAACTGCAGCTAGCAGTCAGCTGAAGTAGCCTGCAGTACTGCACTCTAACCACTGTGCCACCATATAAATATAGGTTTTATGCTCTAAGAGCCTCCCACGCGAAGTAAATGCGTGAAGCACAAAGTAGTGATGAGATGTTGGATGCTGTGTGTTGTCGCACAGCCTTCTTGCACTCACTTAGTATGTGGGCCTTAGGACAGAAGCCTGTCAAAATATGGTTCAGTTGCCATCCTATGCGCAGGATGTCATCAGTTCAGTCACCAAAATGTCCTGAGCCAGTTCTGAAGCTTAGATACTGTTTCAAGGGATCTTCACTGTTATCAGGTTGTCACAACATTTCAGAAATTGTATTCTATGTAGGGAGCACATGGTGTAAAGTGACATACCCTTGAGAGTTGTGAGATGGTTGTAAGTATTTTAGCTACAGCTACTGACACCGCAGTTATATAAGCATCCCTGTTGCTGCCTGGCTCCTATGATATATATGAAGTTACTTTCTACGAGTCAGAGTATCGGCCCAAAGTAGTTTTCAACTGCGGTGAAAACTACTTTGGGCCGATACTCTGACTCGTAGAAAGTAACTTCATATATATCATAGGAGCCAGGCAGCAACAGGGATGCTTATATAATTATATACATATTCCCCAATCCTGATAAGCAGAAAGCAGCAGCTATTTAGTCGCTTGTATTGATCAGGAAAGCCAGAAAGGGTGATAAATATTCCTCCGTCCATTTCTTGTTTTAAGGAGTCAGCTAGGCAGAGATTTTGCATTTAAAAATAACTCTCCTTTTGCATTTCCTGGGCTGTTGTCAGTTCTACACATTGGTGGAAGATGAATTAATGTTCAAGGCAAAGTTATGTACTTAAACTGTACATGGAAATAAGCTTTGAGCTGCATCTCTGTACTTAACGGTAGCATCTCATCTGGGGAATTTGTATTTATCTCTGTGGACGGACTTACTTACTAAAACAAAGCCACTTGAAAAAGAAATAGAAAGATTACTGTGTTTCAAGAACTCTGACTACAGGTAGTTTTCAACTTATGAACATAATCGGGACCAGAATTTCTGTTGCTAAGCAAGGTGGTGAAATATACAGGTATAATCCGTCCAAAAATTTACACACCACCAACCCTTTACTAGCTAGGATTCTGCAAGTGTGTGAATGGAGGCTGAAGATGAGCATGTCAGACAGACCCACCAATCTCGATCTGGCTTTCAGTCTTGAGCTACTAAGCAGAATTGAACACACTGGAATCAAACAGCATTACAAAAAAGAAAATTGCGCTGTAGTAAAAATCAACTAAAGAAATAGCAGCTGGTTTACAACATGTTAAACCATCATGCAATTCCCTAGATTTGCCTTGTCAGGGGCTCCTTTGCAGCCTAGATTTGTGGCTCAATATCATGTGTAAAAAAATGCCAAAACAATGATAAAACAAATCAGTGGCAAATAAACTTAACACAAGTCCTAAATTTTAATGCATAAAACCAACTGACCCAATAGTTCCACTATAATATAAAAACCCTGTTTTTCCATTTGCTTTGCAGGGAGTCCTCGAGTTACAACCACAACTGACCCAGGGGTGAAATGCTACCGGTTCGGACCGGCTCGGGAGAACCGTTAGCGGACATGTGGCCTGGTTCGCCGAACCGGTAGTGATGGCTGGCTGGCTATGCCCCCAAACCGGTCCCCCGGTCGCCGCTCGCTCGCCCTGCCCCAAAAGGCGAGCGAGCCTCGCCATGTCTCTCCGAAGCGGCTCCTCGGATGAGCGCAGCGAGTCTTCCTCCACCCCCCATCGCCAGCGTCGGCCTTACCTTCTAGATCCTCCGCCCAGTGTATTTGGTAAGCCTGCCTCCCCTACTCCCTTCCCCATGGGCCGCAGCCCTGCCATGCTCTGGGGACATCCGCTTGCCATCCCGGATATCTGCTTGCCATCCCGGAGAGCCACCGCTGCCACCGCTCTCAGCCCCAGAGCAGCAGCAGCTCCACCAAGGGCCGCCCGCTGCTGCTCTGGGGACATCCACTTGCCGTCCCAGACATCTGCTTGCCACCCCAGAGAGCCGCTGCCACCACCGCTCTCAGCCCCACAGCAGCAGCAGCAGCTCCACCAAGGATCTATGCCGGATAGAGGATCTAGAAGGTAAGGCTGATGCTGGCAGTGGGGGGGGGGAGGAAGACCCGCTGTGCTCGTCTGAGGAGCCGCTTCGGAGGGACATGGCAAGGCTCGCTGGCCTTTTGGGCCTGGCGTGCTCGGCTTCCACGGGGCCTTTGGCCGACTGCCGCCCGCTTGCCTTCCCCTCCACCTCAGGTCATATCTTATTAGAGACTTTGGCCTGCCAAGAGCATTGTTAAGTGAGTTTCACCACATTTTACAAGTTGCCCATGCCCACCCGGTCACATGACCAACAAGCCACGCCCACCAAGCCACGCCCACAGAACCGGTAGGGAAAATTTTTAGATTTCACCACTGAACTGACCCCAAAATTTATGTTGCTAAGTGAAACATTTGTTAAGTGAGTTTTGTCCCATTTTACAACCTTTCTTGCCACAGTCGTTAAGGGGATCTCTGTAGTTAGTAACATGGTTGTTAAGTGAATCTGGTTTTCCCATTGACTTTGCTTTTCAGAAGGTTGCAAAAGCTGATCACATGACCCTGGGACACAGCAAAATTCATAAGTATCTTATGAATTTTGGTCATGTGACCATGGGGATGCTGCAACTGTCGTAAGTGTGAAAAACAGTCATAAGTCACTTTTTTCAGTGCCATTGTAACTTTGAACGATCACTAAATGAATTGTTTTAACTGGGGGACTACCTGTACTACATTTCTCTAATGCTGTTTTCACTAACCACCTTTCTTGGTATTTTATCTCACTCTGAACTAAAATCTCACCCTGTGGATAATCAATGGAACCTAGGCTACTAATCTCTAAATTCCTAACCTCTAAAGAAGAAGAAAGTCAAAATGTTGATCCATACAAGTTCCTCAATCATTCCTTATCCCATAGACATGGGAAGCATATCTTGATAACAATTCTTATCATCCTTAGAGCTGCATACAAGACACAACATTTCACTTCTACGTTCATCAACCAAATCTTCATTAGAGAAAAAGATTCTTGTGCTTTAGGCTCCATCACAAACTTCAAAAACCACAAACAGAAGTGGCTGTCTGCTCTCAAGACTTGACCTAAAACCAGGGAACAGGTTTATATTCTAATAATTGTTTGCCAAATTAGAGTGCAATTTTTCAAAGGGAAACTTAAGTTTCTCAGATCGGGCAACCTAATGGCAGAAGGATTAAGAATTCTGGAAGTTTCCACACACATGGAACCTCAGGTTGAAAAAGGAAGTTGCTACGTCCCCTCAGGACGAGCAAGTCTGCCTTGGAACCTCTCTGATAGGCTAAGACGCGAGCTGCCTGAGAGCGGGAGTTTAGAGCACTCCCATTGGCCGGCGCATCTGACAGCCGGCTATAAAAGAGCTGTCAGACGCGACCGGCTTTTCGCTGGCTGTACGGAGCGGTTCTTCTGCTGTAGGTGCTGTTAACCTGTTAGCCTTAATAAAGGCTTGTTCCGATCCACGATCTGGCTCGCCTCAGTACTTTCCGCCCTCGCGTTAAGGATCTAACATTGGCGAACCTATGGCACGTGTGCCACAGGTGGCACGCGGAGCCATATCAGAGGGCACGCGAGGCGTTGCCCTATGTCAGCTACAGCGCGCATGTGCGCGCTGGCCAGCTGATTTTCGGCCTTCCGGAAGGCGGGGGGCGCGCGGA
>QLTV01001177.1:948617-988963 GCA_003457575.1 Thermophis baileyi | reverse complement strand
GAGGGGAGGGGTGCTACGTCCCCTCAGGACGAGCAAGTCTGCCTTGGAACCTCTCTGATAGGCTAAGACGCGAGCTGCCTGAGAGCGGGAGTTTAGAGCACTCCCATTGGCCGGCGCATCTGACAGCCGGCTATAAAAGAGCTGTCAGACGCGACCGGCTTTTCGCTGGCTGTACGGAGCTGTTCTTCTGCTGTAGTTGCTGTTAACCTGTTAGCCTTAAGAGGGGAGGGGTGCTACGTCCCCTCAGGACGAGCAAGTCTGCCTTGGAACCTCTCTGATAGGCTAAGACGCGAGCTGCCTGAGAGCGGGAGTTTAGAGCACTCCCATTGGCCGGCGCATCTGACAGCCGGCTATAAAAGAGCTGTCAGACGCGACCGGCTTTTCGCTGGCTGTACGGAGCTGTTCTTCTGCTGTAGTTGCTGTTAACCTGTTAGCCTTAATAAAGGCTTGTTCCGATCCACGATCTGGCTCGCCTCAGTACTTTCCGCCCTCGCGTTAAGGATCTAACAGAAGTGATTTAACTCCCTATATGAATTATTATCTTGGCACTGGGAAGCAGATGGAATAGCGCTCTTGCAAGAATAAAAAATATCCGTGTAAAATTATTAAGACAATCCAACTTAATGAAAACCCTATGTAAAATTAGAGTTAAATTTACCTTCACTCAAAATAATGTACTTTTTCAATGATCACTCCTGTCATCTACCACAGGATAACTAATTCATTGGGCATCACACTGAATTGATGACTGATGATGATGAAGCAAAAACATTTTGCTTTCTTGGATTTAAGGGAGATTGCAAGCGATATACCTGTGAAATATATCAAATAAGTTAAATATACAGTAGCTACAACACCACATTCTTTTCTTCAAAGAAGGTATGTGCTCTTCGACAATACGAAGAAGGCTCAAGCAGTCACAACTTACTTTCAGTGGGAGGAAAGGGCTAAATAACTAGTCAAATGATGGAAGAATGTGTCTCTGTTTGTTTTGTTCTTCCAACCTGAATTGTTCTAAATTATTTCTTTAGAGGAAGCATTGATCTCACTAGCAAAGTGTTTCTTTCTAGAGTTAAGGACTACGTCTATTTCAGAGAATGCATTTCTAAAATTATCTTGAAAGTATAAAATGCCATTTTCCCTCCCTGCATCTTCTAAAATGGGAGAACATTGGCGCTGATTTCCATGACTTCTTCATCTGCTGCAGTCTGGTAACTATTCCCGAAGATGGCATGTTTAATGTCACTCTTCATTTTCTATAATTCACAGACTGAAAGCAAAACACAGGTAAGAGGCTACGGAGGCATTTGTACCAGTGCGATGATTCAAAGCCTGATCAATAAATAATTGCACTTAAAAGATTAACCCAATCTCATCCAATCTTTTTCCTAGTTAAGTGGCTAAAATACATTCAGAAAAGAGTTCCCACATATCTTTATCTACTTCTGGTTTACCAATATCAGACAGGGCAACTATAGATGATGTTACACAAGTGCTTTCAAAATTTATGGCTCACTGGAGCATTGATTTTTTTTCCCGCCGGGCCTCTGCTGCAGGAGGCCAGACACTGAATATTGATAGCCTAGATACCTCTATCTCTTTTGACATTTTTTTTTTAAGCTCCAGCATTGGGGAAAATCCAGGGGCTTAATTTCAGGACCCTTTCAAGACCACGGAAAGGTGTTAAATGATCCTAATAGGTATAATATTGAGGTAATATCTTAACAATCATCTTGAAATTATATCAATAGTATATTGTTCCATCCAAGTAGGATACATCCCAATACTTAAAAGCAGTATATCAGCAGTCTTTTACAAATTAATGTCATGAGATCCTGAAAAAAGTACTAATTTTATTAAAAGTTTTCATAAATATTCACAATGGCATCATATACATTTAGGTTAACCTCCATATGTTTTCCTAACAAGTGGGCCCTGGGCTTTTTGGAGCTTCTACCAAGGAGAACCCAGTTTCATATATTCTTGGCTGAAGAACACTATTTAGGATGGTCGTCTTCTTCCACTAAGCCCACAGCTTTGGGGAGACACACATGAGCCCACAGCTGAGCCCACAGCTTTGGGGAGTGGGAGAGGAAAACACAGGCCTAGCCAGTCAAATCAACTGAATCATCCTAGAGCTGTGATGGCGAACCTGTGGCACGCATGGCACAGGTGGAACGCGGAGCCATATCTGAGGGCACGCGAGGTGTTGCCCTATGTCAGCTCTAGTGCGCATGTGTGCGCTGGCCAGCTGATTTTCGGCCTTGGGGAGTCCATTTTCCGAACTTCCGGTAGGCCTGTTGGGCCGTTTTTCGCACTCCGGAGGCTTCAGGGAAGCCTCCTGAAGCCTCCGGAGGGTTAAAAACGACCCAATGGGGGGGGTGCATGCGCAGGGATACGCACATGCGCAGTGCGGCGTGCGTGGGGGGTTGTGTGGCGGCACACACACACGCTCCCATTTTTGGCACACAAGAAGTAAAAGGTTCGCCATCACTGTCCTAGGGTGACAGATGTCACAGCCAGATCACCGCAACATCAGTTATTCAAATTCACCACTGAAAACCTACAAGAAAAAAAAATAGTCTATGGAGATTCTCAGTTAACCGGGTCATGTCCCAAAGGTACTTTTTCAGAAGGCAACTGGACTTTTGTTTTTCTTCTTCTTCTTCGGTTCTTCTTCAGAACTGAAAAAGCTTCTTGGATGAGAAGTGAAACGTCTTCAAGGCAACTGGGCTTTCTTCGTTTTTCCTTGAAGTCATTTCACTTCTCATCCAAGCAGCTTCTTCAGTTCTGAAGAAGAACCGAGAAGAAGAAGAAAAACAAAAATCCAGATGCCTCCTGAAAAAGCACCTTTGGTACAAGAAGAAAAATAAAAACATATAGACACAAAACAATCTATAGGTAATTCTTGTCTAACAACTGGTCACTTAGCATTTCTTCAAAGTTATGAAGGATCCCCCAAAAGGTAACTTACAACCTGGATTCGGCCTGCCCCCCCCCCCGAATCTAATTGCATTTAGGGTTTTTAACCCTTTTTTTTTTGCCAGAAACCAACACTTACTTCTGATTTCAGGCAAAAAAACCGCAAAACCCCACTATAGACAATGGGTTTTCTTAACAACTATTGTGTTTGCTTAATGACCGCTGCAGAATAAATGTCATAAAATTGGGTCAGTCACATAATGACTTGCTTTATGACCAGCACATACTACAACTGGGCTCAGTTACGGCTATAAGTCAAGGACTGCCTGTACTCCATAATTGATTTCACTTTCTATATATCTCTTACAAGAATGAAGGCGAATATACATGTCCCGGGATAATGCTGCAGGATCCAATCCAGGGGTGAAATTCAAAAAATTTTCCCTACCGGTTTTGTGGGCGTGGCTTGCTGGGTGTGGCAGGGGAAGGATACTGCAAAATCTCCATTCCCACCCCACTCTGGGGCCAGCCAGAGGTGGTATTTGCCAGTTCTCAGAACTATTCAAAATTTCCGCTACCGGTTCTCCAGAACCTGTCAGAACCTGCTGAATTTCACCCCTGATCCAATCTTACAAGAACTGGAGTTTTTTTTCAGGGTAAGTAATGTGTGTGTGGAGAGAGAGAAAGAGAGAGAGAGAGAGAGAGAGAGAGAGAGAGAGAGAGAGAGAGAGAGAGAGAGAGAGAGAGAGAGAGAGAGAATAGTCCTTTCTAGCATGGGACCTGACTTCTGTCCCAGCTATTTCATTCCTTATATCAATCCATCTCTCGGGTTCCATGATCCTTTTAACATGTCTACATCCATAAGAGAGAAAAAGTGAGTAAGTGGCATGTGCCACCAATGACTCCACCCATTTTCAGCAGAGCTTTCCCTCCCTAGTTTGGCATAGACTTTTCCACTACTAGTACGCAGTCCAAGATTAATTCATCCCTCTGGTCTGGCTGAGGAAAATAAAATAACCCCCAATCTTGATCTATTATCCAGTTGGTCTCCCAACAATGGCAACTGGATGGAATGCATCAGCTGCTGTCACTATTGGCTCACTGCAAACAAGCATCCATTGTCTCTAATCATGGAGACTCGATATAACTCCTCATGGCTCCTCATGACTGAGAAATCTTTCCTCTCTGGAAGATGTCATTTTTACAGGTCACCTTGAGAATCCAAGAATTTGAGTACTATATCAAATCATATCTTTCAAAATCTTCACACAAGATTAGCTTTACATGAGATAAGGTGCACATTAAGTAAGATTAGAGCGTATAAAGAAAGCAGATCAAATCTGTTATCTGGTCTTATAATACTGCACTCAGGGAGACCTTCTTGCTTTTAGCATACATTTTGGAAGGTCACCCAAATGAATACAAATGCTAAAATGTCTTTACATGCTTCTTTTATCTTTGGTCCGATGTCCCCAGTACAGCAGGGAAGCAAAGCAGCCTATATGTCTATGGAGATTCTCAGTCATTCAGGTCATGATTGTCCCAAAGGTGCTTTTTCAAGAGGCAACTGGACTTTCAGGTTTTTCTTTGAAGACGTTTTGCTCAGGGGTGAAATCCAGCAGGTTCTGACAGGTTCTGGAGAACTGGTACGGAAATTTTGAGTAGTTCGGAGAACCGGCTGGCCCCAGAGTAGGGTGGGAATGGAGATTTTGCAGTATCCTTCCCCTGCCACGCCCTTCCCCTGCCACACCAAGCCACGCTCACCAAGCCACACCACGCCCACCAAGCCACGCCCACAGAACAGGTAGTAAAAAAAAATGGATTTCACCACTGGTTTTGCTTCTCATCCAATAAGCTTTTTCAGAGCTGAAGAAACTTCTTGGATGAGAAGCGAACCTCTTCAAAGAAAAACCAGAACGTCCAATTGCCTCTTGAAAAAGCACCTTTGGGAAAAGCAGCCTAGTGGTTACAGCTTTTCCTCGTGGTAGGTTCTGAAAGTTAAATGAGAGCTTAAAACTTGTCTCAGCTCTGTTCTATGGAGAGTTTCAGTGTCACCACTGAGATCAGCCATTGAAAACTTGGAGACTTCATTCCCAGATACTATGTCCTGAGACTCTGCTTTTCAACAGGCAGGAAACTCTCCCACAAATTTTGCCACGTTTTGAACCGTTGCAATGGTATAGATCCGTGATGGCGAACCTATGGCACACACTGCCAGAGGTGGCACGTAGAGCCCTCTCTGCTGGCACGCGCGCCATCGCCCCAGGTCAGATCTCCGTGGCGTTTCTTTCGTGAGCTTCTGTTTTCCTGCAAACGAAGAAACAGAAGCTCACGAAAGGAAAAGATCTTACCTCTTGCCGCACTGCCGGTGTTGGGATGCCCCGCCTCCCGCCGGCCAGCTGGTCTTTGGGTCTCTGCTGTGCATGTGCTCATGTCTGTGCATGCGCATGTCCATGCATGTGCGTTTGTGCACACGCGCACCTTTCAGTTTGGGCATGCACGCGCGCACAGTTTGGGCACTCAGTGTCTAAAAGGTTCACCATCACTGGTATAGATGAATGACAGAAATCTTGACCTGGTGGTGAATTTTTGAAGGCTGTAATTCACAATATCTATTTCAGAATTTCATTTCAATTGCTGCAAAGCAGGATGCAATACGTATGCAAATTTTTATATTGTGGATTAAATTATTACGTATTAGATATAGATGGATGCCGAATTGGAGAGATTCGAGGTGAAGGTAAAATTCATTTCCTCCTATTTATAATTGACCTTGGTTTTTCTTCCACAAGTGCAGGTTTGACTTTTTTTTCAGATCAATCAAGGGTTTATTCATTGATTGCGACAGAAACTGACTGACCAGCTTGTTGTCCGAGCCTGATAAAATCATCCAGCCAGTTTGCATGCCTCAAGTGGGTCTAGAATTCAGACTCTCTCGCTTCCTAACCTGGTACCTTAGCCACTACAGTAAAAACTCACCTATTTTCATGTTGCTGACTCTCATTCCAAACAAAGGGAAATTGTTATTGATTATGGCTGCAGTTCTCATGAGTTTGCTATGAAATGAATACAGGTAATCCTCGATTTACAACGATTTGTTTAGTGACTGGTCAAAGTTATAACAGCACTGAAAAAAGAGCTGATAACCAGCCCTTGCGCTTACAACCAATACAAGCATCCCCATGGTCACGTGACCAAAATATGGGTGCTTGGCAACCGGTATGTATTTACAATGATTGCAGTGTCCTGAGGCCACATGATCGCTAGCTTCTGACAAGGAAAGTCAATGGGGGAAGCCGGATTCGCTTAATGACCGCATGATTCACTTAAGAACTGCAATGATTTTCTTATCATCTGTGGCGAAAAGGTCATAAAATTGGGCACAACTCACTTAACAACCTCCTTCTAAACAACAGAAATTGCTGGTCCAAATTGTGGTACGTTGAGGACTGTCTGTGAAGGAGTATGTTTTTACTGGTTATCTCTTAGGGCTGTGTGGCCTGAGTCTCCTTTAATGATTGATGCGGTGGGATGTAGGAGACGAGGTGGCACAGTGGTTAGAGTGCAGTACTGCAGGCTACTTCAGCTGACTGCCAGCTGCAGTTCGGCGGTTCAAATCTCACCAGGCTCAAGGTTGACTCAGCCTTCCATCCTTCCGAGGTGGGTAAAATGAGGACCCAGATTGTTGAGGGCAATATGCGGACTCTGTGAACCGCTTAGAGAGGGCTGTAAAGCACTGTAAAGCGGTATATAAGTCTAAGTGCTATTGCTATGTAAAAGTGAAGGGCATCCAGCCAGTAAACACTCAACTCCATGGAGTGGAGTTCATGGAGATGATCTCTTAGGGTCTCTTAGATTATCTCTTAGGGCTGTGCAGAGCTTTTGATATAAAAGGGGAAAAAGTAGTTTGGAATGCACAGAACTACAAATGAACTCTCTTTGCAGAACTCCTTAAAGCACCCTTATCTTTTCCCACATCTGTTGGGCTGCTTCACAATCCTAGGAAAAGATGGGGTGTTGTTTTTTTTTAAAGGAGTGCAAAACAGGTGCAACATTTGCATCTATGTGTACTTTGAAAGACGTTCACAGGCTAAAGCTTACACAGCTTATAATCTTTCACGAATTGATTACCAGCCTGTTTATTTTGTGAGAAAGCAAACTTCTCTCCACATACTTGCTCCACTTTTTGTTACTTTATAGACTTCCAAAAATAACGCTGGCCACCCTGAAATGCAGAAAAGGCAATTTGAACAGTCTTAAAGACACAATTCATACTGTAGCTGCTGGTTAATCTTGTAGGCTCATATTACGCCGATTTGCTATTGATTTCATTAGCGCTGCAGAAAGTTATGAAAAATATCTTGACAGCTCTTGATCCATAAGCATGTCTAAGAGGAGAAATTTCATAAACAAAAATCACTCATAATGCACTATTTTCCCCAAATCCTCTCGGACATTTTATCAAAGATTTTGAAAGTTTAGGGAGCTTTCCAGTTCAAGCATGAGATTGTTTTTAAGGCCCCGATGCTCTCATTAGGAGGGGCAAACATGAGCATTAATTTACCATCCAATGAGAACTTTTAGCGTGGGGGCGAGTTTTGCTTTTAATTTCATGCTGCAAATGAACTGCAACCCTCTTTTGAAAGTGATCCTTCTTGTAAATCAGCCAATTAGGCCTGCTTAAACTGCCAGAGTCTCCTTTAATGATTGATGCGGTGGGACGTAAAAGTGAAACCTTTACACGTTCCATTGATTCCCTGCTGAACTCCCTTCACTATTCAAGCTCTGCAAGAGGTATTTAAAAAAAAAAAATCCAGAAGCAGATGTTCCTGATTCAGACACAAAGTTTATAACATGGGTAGCACTGTTTAGCAGTACAATACAGCAAAGTTACAACTACAGCAAAGTTACAACCAAGTTACTGTCAGGGGCAACAAAAACCAATTCAACAAAAATGTTGCTCATATTAACATTGGAAAGCCTCTCACTGATCCGAAGAGGCCTAGGTTAAACTGCCTTAGCAGCTGCTATTAAAACATGAAGGAGCAACATAAATGCAGAAAGAAACTTCAGGTTTTCCATCCTGAAGGAAGGGCTTTCCATTTTTTTTAAAAGACCTCTTACATTTGACAGGTCTCTTGATAAAACACTGAGAAACTTTACTTCCAGATGATAAAATCTCTTTCACACTGGCTTTGGCTAGTGTTGATAAAAGAACAATGAACTTTAATTTGAAAATTGGTAGAGAATTGGGCAGATCTGTTTAAAACAAAGGTTGAGGAATACATTTATCAGGCACAGTCTAAATCTGACTGGTGTATGCTGACCTATCAAATCAATGGGCCTAATTTCCTACTATAGTGCAGCCACTATAAAAAAGGATGTTTGTTTTAGACATTATGCTTCTAAACTGTTGGCTTATTTTAAAATGTTGCACAAAAAATTCTATGTACGCATGTCATTGGCAAAATGTGGAAGCTGGTATGGGTTTTGTTCAATTCATCAGTGGCAGGATGTTACTTTGGGATGAAAAGCACTGGAGACTTAACAATTTTGCTCCAATAACCAAAACAGCACCTATCAGACCATAAGATAACAAGGTAGTCCTTGACATATGACTACAATTGAGTTCAACATTTCCATTGCTAAGCAAGACAGTTATTAACTGAGGTTTGCCCTGTTTTATGACCTTTCTTGCCACAGTTGTTAAATGAATCACTGCAGTTGTTAAGTTAATAACACAATGGTTCAGTGAATCTGACTTCCCCATTGACTTTGCTTGTCAGGAGGTCACAAAAGGTGATCACATGACCTCAGGACCCTGCAACCGTCCTAAATGCATGCCAGTCGCCAAGCATCCAAATTTTGATCATGCGACTGTGGGGATGTGCAACAGCCATGTGAAAAAAGGTCACAAGTCATTTTTTTTCTAGTGCCATCGTAACTTTGAACAGTCACTAAACGAATGATTATAAATCAAGGACTACCTGTATACTACTAGGTTCCTTCTCCCTGCCCAGAAAGTTTTTTTATTCCTTTGAATATGAATAAGGAGAAGAATAAGCAACAGAGTGGTCAATGCCTGGAATACATTACCTGACTCTGTAGTTTCTTCCCCAAACCCCCAAAACTTTAACCTTAGACTGTCTACTGTTGACCTCACCCCATTCCTAAGAGGTCTGTAAGGGGCGTGCATAAGCGCACCAGCGTGCCTACCGTCCCTGTCCTAACGTCCCCACGTATTCGTAAAATATCATGTACTCGTAACCATGCTTGTACTTATATAGTCACAATCATGTTTATACTTTGTCTGTAATCATATACATGCTTGACAAAATAAATAAATAAAAATAAATAACCAATTACCCACAGCTATGTGTTCCTTACAAGCTTTTATTTAACCAAAGTCTGCTGTTTCTTTGATGCTAACAATTAGGAGGAAGCAGTTATCTTGAGCAAGGCAACTAGAAGTGTCAGCATCCTTCCTCCTACCGTGTTTCCCCGAAAATAAGACCCTGTCTTATATTTTTTTGAACCCTGAAATAAGCGCTTGGCCTTATTGCCATGCACTCAAAAGCCCGATTGGGCTTATTATCAAGGGATGTCTTATTTTGGGGGAAACAGGGTACTAATCTGAACCAGAGCTTTGATGGCAGGGAAGAAACAACCTGAAGCAGCTGTGGGAATACGGAAGCACTGCTTTCTCTCAGCCAGAGGAGGAATTGGTTCGGGCTTTTGGGAACTATGAAAATAATGGCCAAGGGTTGATACAGTCCACCCATGCTTTATCACATGGCTTGGATGCTCATCCTATTAAAAGTCATGCCTTTTCCAACAAGATTCAATGAAATCTAGGCATTATAACTTTAATAATTCATTTATTCATTAACCCTTGTTCTTTCTGCCAACTTAATAAATCCTTGCTTCACTTAATAAATCTACACTGAATGGTGATCTAAGGGAAAGAAAGCCCTTTTTCTATGTATCAGACTAGGGAGGTTTCCTGATTCATCCTTTTCTTGTCTAGAGAAATTAACAGGTTGCTTAGTTAAGGATGCCAATGCAACACAGAGGGATCCATAATTTCACACTGTGGTCTGAGTTGGATGCATCTGCGATACAGCAGCATGCGGGTATATCCTTGCTCAGGAAAACCTGTTAAACAGAATACTAGAATTGCCAAAGTAATGAAAGGAACCTGTAATTGCTGGTACTGAAAACAGTGGAACATCAAACACCAAAGCACCTGAAGGCAGGACAAGAGGAGAAGCAATGGATGGAAACTAATCAAGGAGAGAAGCAACCTAGAACTAAGGAGAAATTTCCTGTCAGTTAGAACAATTAATCAGTGGAACAACTTGCCTCTAGAAGTTGTGGGTGTTCCAACCCTGGAAGTTTTTAAGAAGAGATTGGACAGCCATTTGTCTGAAACGGTATAGGGTTTCCTGCCTGAGCAGGGGGTTGGACTAGAAGACCTCCAAGGTCCCTTCCAACTCATATTATACTATACTATCCTGTTTCCCCCAAAATAAGACATCCCCTGATAATAAGCCCAATCGGGCTTTTGAGTGTATGGCAATAAGGCCAAGCACTTATTTCAGGGTTCAAAAAAATATAAGACAGGGTCTTATTTTTGGGGAAATGCAGTATACTGTATTGTACTGTACCGTTCTGTTCCGTTTCATTCTAAATATGCAACATGGATTCATCCACCTTGTCTTCGTGGTTTATCATCACATTCCTCCAGCCTATAGCTAGGAATTTTCTGGTGGTCTTCCATCAAATTACTAACCAAATCTGAGTGTGCTTAGCTGTTTTCAAAATCAACCATAATTATTAGCTGCTTAATAGAAGCTTCCTCCAAATTCTTACAGCAGGAACAGGCTTTTTACTACTAACCCATTTACATTTTTAATTAAAAGAACCTAAAGAAAAAAGAAAACCAATAGATTGAGAAAGGCTGAGAGTCACCGACGTCTGTCCTATAAGTATTTTTGTGGTGTTGTATAAGTTAGACACCATGTATTGATAGTTCTTTTTTTTTCTTTTACAGTCCCAAGAACAAATAAGACTGAAAAAAATCTAATTTACTATATTTTAAGTTATTCTATTTGGGTTTTGTGGTCAAAGTTCAAAGGGGTAGCCATGCCGAATTTCCACATATTCTTTTTTTTATTTAAAATAACTGAATAAGAAAATGATCAGGTGGCGGCAGAGGGGATGAAGTTGCTAGCTTTGGAAATGCATTGCAGGAAGCATCACATCCAGTTATGCTACTTGATCAACCCAGGACTCAGAAATTAGACCAGGATCTATGTTCAAGAGACAGAGAGAGGGAGAAAATTTTGTGGTAGTGAATCCTGCAGTGTACAGAGGGCTGGGCCTGATGACCTCTTAGATACCTTCCAATTCAGGAGTGGGTTCCACTTACCTTCCCCACCGGTTCGCATCACGACATTTTGCGTGTGTTCCCTCGTGCAATTTTGCTTCCGCACATGCTCAGTAGCTGCAATCAGCCTGAAACACAGCTGAGGAGCTGATCAGCTGTGCTTTGGGCGAAGGAATAAAGGTCAGTATAAACCCAGGGGCGGACGGGAGGGCCCTTTTTCAAGCAGCAGAACAGGAAAAAACCATCCCAACAGTAAAAAATTCACAAAAAATTCACAAAAAAAGATGGCGGCGCCCACAGACCAGCACCGACCAAACCGGATCCGTGACATCACCAGCAGGTCGCTACCGGTTCGGGCGATCCAGTCTGTACCGGGAGGAACCCACCCCTGTTCCAATTCTTTGTTTCTATGAAAAGATGCTTCCTTCTTTCCATACTGAAAGATGTTTTCTTTTTTCCACATTCCTACTTTCCATATTATTAAATGGCTACAGAGACTTTATGCCTTAATTAATGAAGAGGAAGCTGAAGCATGATAGCACAGCAAATTAGCAAGAATAATTCACAAAATAAGAGCACATTAGATTATTTCCTAAACACATTTAGTAGGGAGAGAACAATATTACCCTTCTAAATATAGCAAGACTTTCTTCCAAGCAGGATTATCGGGTAAGGTGGTGTAAGTTTTTGCAATTTGTTAAGCTAATTTACTATTCTTATCAGCTACCAAGACTTTAAATTCATCACCTGTAATTTTAATCAACTTAGACAGACTTTAAACAGCTTCTAATTTATTTTATTTTTTCTTTACTTTAATATGACACAATTATTTCTCCCATAAACTACCAGGTTTATTGAAAAGGAGGACTTTCTCATTATATTACTTTGCCAATGTTATCTCTGAAAGCCATGTTTTCAACAACTGGAGGAGAGGGAGCTGACAAACTAGATCTGGCAGGTTTACAAAATGTTCAGCAGATCTTATTTACATCTTTGATTCTGATAGTTTTCCATTTCTTAAACTAAAAACATGTTGCTTCATCTGTAGCTAAAGCCTTATTAAAGTAGCAGGTGTTTATAACTTCTTTGCAGTGAAAGCAAATATATGTTTAATCAAAATTAGAACTGGGAGATGTGCCAGAAAGAAGAGAAAAAAAAGAACAAACAGCAGCAAAGAACAATGACTGAATTTAAAAAAAAACAGAAATATTTATTCTTTTTCTTACCTGCATAGTGATCTCATTGATAACCAGATGGTTTGACAATAATGCACATGATGAATTAACTGGATAACTTTAACTACAATTCCCAGCATGCTTCACCACTGGCTACACTACAGCATTTCATAGATCTTTCATGATATTTTCCCCAAGTGCATCAGTCTGCCAACCCCTTCCCCCTCTTTTTTAAAAAAAAAAAACTATGGCAAAAACCAGTGTTCTCTCTAATATTTATGATAACTTCAGAGCCTGTAGCCTTATTGCAATCTCCTAAGTCAGAAGAGTACATCATTCAAAGTGAGAATTTGCCTGAAAGGCATCTAATCCTCTTGCATACTTTTAACAAAGTGGAAATGCTAGTGTTCTTATACCATTGGGCACTAGGGTATTGGGCATTTTATTTGTCAGCATAGTTGAAAAGAAGCATAAAATAGTTTCCTTGTTCAAAGCATGACTTTTGATCCGGGGCTGTAAAATCCAGGTGACCACTAGATGGCAGCAAAGTCATACAGAAAATGCTCCATTTTGGAGGCATTATCATAAAAATATGGACCTCAATCTCATTGTTCAGATTATCTGCCCCAATGTGCATCACTCTGCACTGGCTCCCTTTAAACCCATTTCCAAAGTAATTTAAAGAATATTTGATTATTTTAACAGCCTTAAACAATTTGAAGCTGCTTTATTGCTCTAACACAAACCCCTAAATTCACAATTAAGAGTCCATTTCTGTGCTGATGTTTAAGAGCATAATCGTATCTTCTGACATCTTAACACTACCAAAGTTGTCGCATTTTTCTCCTAGCAGGAGAAAAATGAAGCATACTTACTAAGCATATGCATACAAAATGCTCCAGACCAGAGACTGTTTATGTACTGGAAGCCCGTGCTAATAATCATATATACCTTCAGAAAAGAAGACAGATTTACATTTATTGTGGATGCCAATGACATACTTGGCAGCATGTGCCATGCTTTTTGGTCACATTTCATCTAATGATGCCTTTCCATCTGCTGAATGGCTATCTTTTTTAAGATAAAAATCCCAGCCAAGCAGATGGCTGGTTATAGAGGGGTGCAAGGGAGGATAAATTCCATTGCAAACGCAGGATAAGATACTTGTTCAGTCAAATTGTGATTTTATTTATACAGATTTTTATATTGCCCTACTTCAGAATCCACAAGGCAGTTTATAACAAAATACAAACAAAGACAAAATAAAAACAAATCCAGACAGGAGGAGGATCAACCACATAACCACTGTTCCCTCTAAGGTGCGCGGCCGCGCGGCCGCGCACGTCACAGGGAATCGCCGCGCAGCAGTTTTGAACTGCCGCGCAGCGATTTCCCATGTCAGAGGGAACGTTGCTGCACGGCCGCGCACGTGACAGGGAATCGCCGCGCAGCAGTTTCAAACTGCCGCACAGCGATTTCCCTTGTTAGAGGGAACGTTGCACATAACCCAAACCAATTAAAGTATTGAGGCTGCCCAGCTAAGTGGTGCGGTGGCCTAGAGGTGGAGCTCTCGCCTCACGATCAGAAGGCTGTGAGTTTGATCCTAGGTAGCAGCAGATATTTGTCTCTCTGGGTACAAAGAGAAAATATCTGCTGTGAGCTCTGCGTAGGCGTCAGGAAGGGCATCCGGCCAGTAAACGCTCAGCTCCATTCAAGTCACCCCGATTCCATCCTGATGCAAGAGATTACAGGGTCTTTGAAAGAAAAAAAACAATTGAGGCTGCCCAGCTTCGCCCCTGATAGCTAAAGCCAACCATGCAATGTTTTTACCCACTTTGTGAAAAGCAAGCAAGGTGGAATCTCCCAGCGCCCTGGGGGAAAGGAAATCCATAGCGTAAGGGCTACCAAGAAGTTACCCCTCTAGGCCTCCATTCCTTTGATCACAGATTAACCATATTTACACCTCCATCTTCTTTTAGTGGAGGAAATGAAAATTTAAAGCGACTGGTTTGGAAGTAGCATTATTTACTATTGGAAGAATGAAAATAGTAACAGCCTCACTGCATTAATGTCCAAAAGTTCGTTCTGAACATAGGCGTAAGAATAGCAGCACTTAAAAAAAATGAAGATGTCTTCCCAACTGACACACAAAACATTAGTTAAAACGCCATTACATTGCTCTACTCTACGTATAGACACTACAGGAAACTATAAGCTGTCCTCGACTTACAAACATTCATTCAGTGACCAATCACTACAGTACTGAATGGAGAGACTTGCAACCCTTCCCTGAAGTTATGGCGCTCCCATGGTCACATGATCAAAATTGGGGTGCCTGCCAGCACTTACAACCGCAGAGGTGCTGCAACTCTCCCACCCGCCTATCTCCCCCCCCACATTGATGTCCTGCACTCCAATTCCCCACCCACCCCCGGTCCATCTTCTTGCTCCCTCAGCTGACAAGCTGTGCCTGGTGTGGCCAGTGGGGTGCATGAGGCTGTCTTGTGCTGAAAAAATGAGAGTTGGCTAGGTTATTTTCGGCTATGTTTCACAGCACAAAGCCAGGGCCAGCCCTGCCTAGGAGCAATTTGCAAAGGGATATTTCTTTGCAAAGAGCTCCTGAGTGGGCCAGGACTGGCTTTGCGCTCTGAGAAAGAATAGAGGGAGGCTTTCAACTTTTTAAAGAGAAGCTGCAGTGGCGCAGTGGTTAGAATGCACTACTGCAGGCTACTTCTGCTGACTGCCAGCTGCCTGCAATTTGGCAGTTCAAATCTCACCAGGCTCAAGGTTGACTCAGCCTTCCATCCTTCCGAGGTGGGTAAAATGAGGACCCAGATTGTTGGGGGCAATATGCTGACTCTGTAAACCACTTAGAGAGAGCTGTAAAAGCACTGTGAAGCGGTATATAAGTCTAAGTGCTATTGCTATTGCTAAAGAATTTCCACAATCCAAAGCCAGCCCAATAACAGTCCAGGAGCATAGCAAAAAGCGGCTGCTTTTCACTTTTTCTCATTTTTCACAACATAAAGCCACTCCCATATGATAAAGCAACATGGTAAAAAATTTCCATTTGGGTATGTTCCAGCTCAGGAAAGGGTTACTTTGTGCTTCCCCCCCCCCTTTTTTTTTTTTTGAATGGCTTGGATCCTGGACTTAATGACTGGTAAGATTTGCTTACTAATAGCAACAGAGATAACTAAGATAACTGCATCTACTAAGTGATAGAGTCATGTAACAACTCACTTTATGGCCCTACTGCTTAGCAACCAAAATTCTGATCCCAATTTTATTCCTAAATCAAGTCATGGGTCTTGGATTTTGTAAGTTAACTCATTTGAGGTACACCGATTCAAAAATTGTTGCCCTATTAATGCATCCTTTCGCCCAATTGAAGGTTACAATCAAACAGACACAGAGTTTTAGTAGTACAGGCAGTCCTCAACTTAAGTTACAATGGAGCCACAATTTTGATTGTAACTCATTGAAGTCCTAAGCTGAGTCAGCATATGACCGGACTCAATTTTAGTACCGTTATTACAATGGTCATGAAGCAAGTCATACTGTCATTAAATGAATCACAAGGCTGTAAATCCAGGTCCAGCTTATTCAAAGGGTGCTTTTTGCTGGAAAATGGCAAGAAACATCACAAAATAGCAATAGCAGTTAGACTTATATACTGCTTCATAGTGCTTTACAGCCCTCTCTAAGCGGTTTACAGAGTCAGCATATTGCCCCCAACAATCTGGGTCCTCATTTTACCCACCTCAGAAGGATGGAAGGCTGAGTCAACCTTGAGCCGGTGAGATTTGAACCGCTGAACTGCAGCTAGCAGTCAGCTGAAGTAGCCTGCAGTGCTGCACTCTAACCATTGCGCCACCTCGGCTCATCCTACGATCCTATGACTGTTGGACACTGCAACTGGTCCAGAGGTGGGTTCCTACCGGTTCTAACCGGTTCTTTAGAACCGTTAGTAACTCGGTGATGATGTCACAGAGCCGGTTCAGTCGGTGTCTCCGTGGGCGCCGCCATCTTGGATTTTGCTTCTGAGACCCTGAGCGAACCGGCAGCAAAAGGATCCAGAACCCACCCCTGAACTGGTCGTAAATGAAAGCTGGTTACCAAGCCCCTAAAATGCAATCATGTCATTGCAGGATGGGAGGGGTGGGGGTGGGTGCAGCATAACTTCCAGGACAGGTTTGAGTCTATCATAACTTTGAATGGTCATTAAGCCACCAATTGAAAATACAGGACTACCTGTATGTATTTACTATTCTAATACCTTCTATGTTAATATAGCAAAATTTACCAAAGTTTTCAGAAAAAAACAGGCTTGTAAATCTCAGTTATCACTGATAACTAATAACTAATACGAGTTAGAGAGCCAGTTTGTTGCAGTGGTTAAGGCACCAAACTAGAAACCTGGAAACCAGGAGTTCAACTCTTACCCAAAGCACAAAATCAGCTTGATGATCTTGAGCCACTCACTCTCTCTCAGCCCTAGGGAAGAGGCAATGGCAATCCACTTCCAAAATCTTGCTAAGAACACTGCAGGGACTTGTTCATGTAAATGCCAGGAATCAAGACTGTCTCAACGGCACCCCTTCCCATCAGTTAGGTTATCTTCCCCTCCTCCTCCCCCCAGAGCCTTCCCCCCAGTTTCAATCAAACATCAGTCTAGTCATTCTGTGCATCTAACGAAATGAAGCAGCTCAGGGAAGCTTATACCTTGTAATGTGCTACAAATTCTTGATTACTATTATTTTTTTGCCGTCATAGACTTAGAGCCAGTTTAGTACAGTGATTAAAGGCATCAAGCTAGAAACTGGGGGTTCTAATCCCGCCTTAAACATGAGGTGACCTTGAGCCAGTCACTTTCTGTCAGCCCTAGGAAGGAGGCAAGGGCAAGCCACTTCTAAAATCCAGCCAAGAAAACTGCACGGACCTTTCCAGGAAGCCTCCAGGAATCAACACTGATTAAAAGGTACAAAACTAAACCAAAACAAAAGGAACTCTTCTCCATTTTTTAAAGCTAATATGCTTGAAATCTCATGTTCATTTTATATGCCATATAGAATTTAACAATATTTGCACATCAAAATACACCGTTTTTCACACTTGGGATCCTTCAGCTTTGTAACTATATAAAAAAGTAAACTTTGAATCCTAGTTTCTTCAGGATGCTGGGTTTCTTTCCCCCCCCCTCATTTTTCTTCCTAAGCATTGCAAAGAATCTTTTCAGGATGACTTTAACTTTCATATTTTTAAAATGCATGGTCTTTATTTTTGTGGGTGGGTGCCTATGTGCCGACAATCAATTCCTTTTGGTGTAATGATTATTTATCTCCTTTATATATTAGAAAATATTGTGACAGAAATCTGTTCAAAAGCATACATTTATTTTTCAAAAAGACCAAGCTATTGACTATTGCTGATTTAAACTGATTTTCGTTTATTCCAAATGAATAATCAATTAATTTTTGCTAGAGAAAATTCCCCCCTTTCTCTTTCTCCCTCACTTTCTACCAGTGCCACAGTGGTTTTGTACATCTTTTGTAATTTCACACTTCTACATATTTTTATTCTAAAACACTGTTTAACACAATTCAGAAGGAAGCTTTTCCATATGTACATCTCATAACATTTACTAATGTTTGGAAAAAAGATGCTATAATCTGTTCCCCTTTAACTGATAATGTTTGGCAATATTTATGTGTATTCTGACACAATTGATACAATTCACACACAAGGGATCAATCAGCGCAAAAAAAAATCAAGCACAGTTCAATACTTTGATGTTTTGCATTACTGACTATCAGCACAACTACTTCCCACAAAGTAATGACTATAATGAATAAACATGGCGTGTTTATGAAAGTCTTTGATCTAACAAGCAGATCAATCGCTAATTCTATTTCTTAAGCAGATGGCAAAGTGTCCTTCTGTCAGTACGTGAACCAACTCCTGTTTGTGAGATTAAGACACCAGACACCATCTCAATATCTTCCAAACCTTCTCTTGTTTTTTTAGGCAATTATATAGTTAGTATTTCAATTAGCAGCATAAACAAGTTCTTCTAAAACTCTTAAAGCCACTGTATATCAGCTACAGAATGTGCCATTAAAGGCAAACTTGTTATTGAAAGCAAAGTCTTCTAGATATCCATTTTTCTCATGTAAGCTTTGTTAACCTTATTTACAATAGTCATCCCAAGAATAGATTCAAAATATGCCTTTTTCTCTGCGAAATCTTTTGCTTGAGGCCTGCAAACAGCAAAGCGTTACTTTCAACAAATCCATAAAGGGATTTTTTTTTTAAATAAATGTATCTTCAGTAAAGCAATTTAGCTAAAACTAGTAAGGAATAAAAAAAAGCAAAGGAACAAGACTGTGTTTTGTGGTAAGAAATATATGGCAAGAGAATCTTTTAGCATTGTTACTATCTACTCTATAGTTCCAAATTAGCTTAGCTAATGTATTCATTACTGAAGTCACATTCAAAAGTGAACAGCCATATAGTTAAATTTGTGGACACATTGAAAGCAAAATATGGTTTTGTTAAGTTTTTGCAGCTAGCGAATATTAATTCTAAAAATAAAATTAAGCAGGGATAGTTGGGCAATAGGATTATTTGACAAAAATGATCTCAGAATGAAAAAAAACAATCCTTAATGGCAAGCAGCTAAAAGTGTAACTACTGTTGCAATCCTACAACCACAACAATTTTATACCTATATACTGGTGCTGACTGGTTTTGCTAAATGTGGACCTAAACAGATACTTTAAAGCTCTCACCACCTGCCACAAAAATGCACTCCAACATGGGGACAGTCACCAAGATACGAGAAAGAGCTGGTAGTCTCTCTCTGACAATGAAAACTATGTACAGGTAATCCTCAGTTAATGACAATACAGTAATTCAGTAATTCAGACCAGAATATCCATCGTTAAGCAATGCGACTGTAAAGCATGATATCACATGACACTATCACTTAGTGATGGCAATCCCAGCACTACCCACTGTTGTTGTTAGGCAAGGATTGTGGCTTTCTAGCAGCTAGCAGGCAAGTAGGGCACTGCACATGGCCTTACCTGCCTGCTACGGTAGCTGCACAGTGCAGACAGAGTGGCCCACGAGGTGCGTTGCGAGGGTTGGCTGCTGCTGGGTGCGAGAGTTACTTACCAGAGTAACTTACAACCTTCCCTGCTAGTTTCCCCATTGACTTTGCTTGTGTGAAGCCAGTAAGAAAGATCACAAATTATGATCATGTGACCATGGGCTCCTGCAACCATCTTAAGTATGAGCTGGTTGCCAAGCGCCCAGATTGCCATCACATGACCACAGGGATGCTGTGACAGCCAGAATCTTGAGAACTGGCTTGAAGTCTCCCTTCTCAACATTATCGTAACTTCGAACAGTCACTGAATGAATGGTGTTTAATTGAGGACTAATAAATTAGGCTTACTGGAAAACTCAGAAGAGCATCATTAGGGCTGAAGCAAAACACGCATTAGTAAGAGGTACGTGTGGATAGACAATGCAAATACATGAATGATTAGAAAATGGGCTAGAACAGGAGTGTCAAACTCAAGGCACGGGGGCTGTTGTGGCCTGCCAGTGCCCCGTGCCGGTGCTCATGGATCCCAAGGACTATGAGGCGGTTGTGGCACGGTACCATCGGCCCATGCACCTGGCGCCCGAGTCAGAGAGCGAGGAGGCTGAGAGTCAAGCAGGGCCTTCTGTACCTCCTGAGGAGCCCATCAGGGCCGAAGAAGAAGAGGAGGAGCCTCTTCTTCTCAATGCTCGGGCACGCAGGGCTGCTAGAAGACAAGAGTGGCTACTCAGGAGGAGGTCTCCTCGAGAGTAGAGCTGCAGGCTAAGTGGCCACACCCTTAGACTATTTCAACGTTTGATATCACTCTTGCTCTTTGTGACTCCAGTCTGCTCGTGTACTTGTTCCAGTACGGGTCTTATTTCCTGCATTTCTAGTTCTGGGAGTATTGCCAAATACAGTCAGACCTGCTCATAGTATCTCTTGGACTCCGGCCAGCTGTTAAAGATTAGACATTTACCAGCGGAGAGTTGGAACTCTCTATTCTGCCTTTATTTTGTTTTCAAATTATTATGTTGCTCCTAAGAAGTTATTAGGAGACATTTATTAGTAAAAGAACAGTGTTTTGCAGTTTGTGTGTGCGTATTATTGGTGGCTTGTCGCTGGGGGCAGAACAGGGGCCTGATCTGGGAACTGGCCCACAGGGTGCTTAGATCTGGCCTGTGGGACCACCCTGGAAACAGCGGGCAGCCCTCCTGCAGGCGGCCCTCCCGAACTCTGTTTTTGCTGGCAGAGGGTTGCAGGAGGCCGTTGCAGCCAAAAACAGATCTCGGGAGCCCGTTTTCACTGGCAGAGTGCTCGGGCCACCACAGGCACCTCTGACACAAGTGACATCAAGCTGGCCAAGCCCAGCCCCCCCAAGGTCAAACACAACCCTGATGCGGCCCTCAATGAAATTGAGTTTGACACCCCTGGGCTAGACTATGAAAATTGAGGAAAGCAGAAAAAGAGAAAAGCAATGACAGTTTCAGGACTATTAACAACATCTGCCTGGAATAGCTACAAATTGTCACAAAGTAGAGGGCAAGATAGAGGCCATTTGCCTGTGGCCAAAGGTCAGCCCTTTCAAGGATGCCAGGTCAGGATATAGATGACACAAGAATTAGAGCGTGGTGGTCAAACTCCCGGCATCACGTTGCCGTCACGTGATGTATCGTGACCTTTTTTCCCTTCTCGGAGCTGGGGTGGGCGTGGCCTGCATGTGATGCATCCAGCCTGGGGAGTGCCAGTTTGACACCCCTGGATTAGAGGAATACTATGGTATGTTGTGATATGGTACAATAACAGAAATGTGCCAGAGTTTGAATGAAAACAAACCAAATTAGTAGAGTGACTGTATCTTACAGAGGAACATCTGACTTAGAAGGGATTTCCAGTTGGACAATTTATCCATAAGATTTAAAGAATAAAGACCTTGAACATTCTCACCAACAGGCAGCACCTGGGCAAGCAGCAAATTAAGCAAGCACATCAGGCGCTTCCTTGGAGTCTTCCCCTTTGCTGCATCTCTTTAAATTCTAACAATTATTCCCACATTTGCATCTGCACATATCAATTAATACATGGAAATTTTATGTAAAGCGTCATTTCTTTTTGTAAGGAACAGGTGGCCATCCTAAACATCACATTTCCTTTGTGATAAATTATATAGATAACCCCTGCTTCCATCCGCCAGATGTTGACAGCATTGCAGAACACAACAAAATAACAGAGTTGGAAGGGACCTTGGAGGTCTTCTAGTCCAACCCCCTGCTTAGGCAGGAAACCCTACACCACTTCAGACAAATGGTTATCCAATCTCTTCTTTAAAACTTCCAGTGTTGGAGCATTCACAACTTCTGGAGGCAAGCTGTTCCACTGATTAATTGTTCTGTCAGGAAATTTCTCCTTAGTTCTAAGTTGCTTCTCTCCTTGATTGCTTCTTGTCCTACCCTCAGGTGCTTTGAAGAATAGCTTGACTCCCTCTTCTTTGTGGCAGCCCCTGAGATATTAGAACACTGCTATCATGTCACCCCTAGTCCCTTTTTTCATTAAACTAGACATACCCAATTCCAGCAACTGTTCTTTATATGTTTTAGCCTCCAGTCCCCTAACTTCTTTGTTGCTCTTCTCTGCACTCTTTCTAGAGTCTCAACATCTTTTTTACATCGTGGCAACCAAAACTGGATGCATTATTCCAAGTGTGGGTATACCAAAGCATTATAAAGTGGTATTAACACTTCATGTGATCTTCATTCTATCCCTCTGTTAATGCAGCCTAGAATTGTGTTGGCTTTTTTGGCAGCTGTAGAACACTGCTGGCTCATCAGCCAGTGTTAAGATTCCCCATTTGACTGGCTCTAACCTGGCTGAAGATTTATCATACACTCAACAAGGCAAGACTAGTAAAGCATCCTTAATGCACCCTAGGAACAATGCCACTTCAAACAATTGGACTGATTTTTGATAGTTAAGATTATTGACAACTTCTATCTTGTTGAATTTTAACTCAATACCTCTTCTCCCCACTGTCCCTGGTTTACACAATTTCCCCTCTGTGTTAAATGGCAGCTGGTTATTGACAATTTCATCCTTCGTACCCTAGAGGAATATCTAGCTTCCAATGTATCTCCCATATACAGGATCCACTGCTGATTTACTAAGATTTTCTCTCCTTGCCATTGCCATCTACTCTACGGAATTGAAGGAAAACATGGCTGCCATGGCTTGATCACTGGTGCAGAAATGAAATGGGCTACTTGCAGGCACGACAAGATGGACCCACTTAATTTTTTTTCACCTCAGGCACTCTCCCCAAAATGAGGCCAGGTTGCAATCCCAGAAATCTGCATTTTAATTGTTTCTTCCATTAAAAGGATGGCACTTGCATGCCCTATTGTAATTCTAAATAAAATGGACACATTAGATCATTCCTCTTAATAGGTTCCCAATGTAAATCTACACTCATGAATTGTGCGTAAGTAAACAATACATTTTGTTTGTACATCAAACTGTAGAGCGGTTAACGCATTAGATTAGAAACAGGGAGACTAGATCATGAGTTCTAGTCCTGTCTTAAGTCACAATGCCCACTGGGTAACCTTGTGCCAGTCACTCTGGCGCTGGCAATGGCAAACCACTTCTAAACAAAATTGTCAAGAAAACTGCAGGCAGTCACCAGAAGTCAAAAACTGACTCAAAAGCAAAAAAAAATGAGTGTGTGTGTGTGTGTATGTGTGTGTGTATGTGTATAGATGCATAGATGTATAGATGTATAAATGATGTATAGATGATGTATATATGTATATATGTATATATTTATGTAACTTTATATGTACATATACCTGTACATATACATATGTATTCATGTATACATGTGAATACATGTGTGTTTATGTATGTATTCATATATACATATGAACTTTATATGTATACATATATGTATATGTATGTCTATGTGTACATGTACATACAAATGTATGTACATAGATATGAATTTCATTTTCATATATATGTACAGATATATGTGCATTCATATATATGTACATTTTCATTCATATATACATTCACATATACAGTTCATATGTATATATCAATGAAATTTATATCCCACAGTCATGATAGCCTATCAAAATATACAATGATATAACCTTAGAGTAGCACAATAAACTACAATAAGATAATAATAAAAAGATGCAATACATTGGATTATAATAATGTATGAGATGGTGCTATTAACTTAATAAACAACATACTGTTCAGCTACTCCTGGAAGGCATTCAGGCACGCCAAAAGGGGAAGTACTATCTTGCCCCAACAACTCCTAGAAAGAATGCCTGCTTTCATCAAACATCTCAATTCCAGGGGCTGTCAATCAGCACTTTCGGCTTGCATGAAATGTAGGGGCAGAGTGTATCTGTAACAAGAACTCTCAGAGATACCCAGCTCCCAAAGAGCCAGACAGCGGTGATAACCATAACTGTAAATACAACCCAGAAACCTATTGATAACCAGTGCAGATTGTGTAATATTATTCTGAGTCTGAACCATGACGTCAGAAAACTGAATTCTGTATTGATCATTTTCAAGGTCAGCTCCATGTAAAGCAAATTATAATAGCACAATCAAGAGCTGGAAAAGGTATGAAGTGCTCTTAATTCCAGGAAAGGTGGCAACTAGCATACCTATGAAAGCTGGGCGAAGCCTGTCCCGATCACGTTTTACCTGCTCTTTTACTGTAGCAGGAGCCTTAAGACTAGAAAGACACACACATATCCACACACCCAGAGGTGGTATTCAGCCGGTTCTATCCGGTTCGGACGAACCAGTAGTGGCGACTGCGGGTGGCCCCGCCCACCCACCCAGACGTAACAACATCCCATTTATTCACATTTTCAAGGCTCTGCGCATGCGCGCGCGCTCACATTTGCAAACTGGTAGCGAAGGTAAGTGAAAACCATCCCTGCACACACCACGCACAAAAAGATTCTACAACTATTTTTAAATGGAACAGTCCTTGAACAACTCTACCTTGCTTGGTTGAATCTGGACTTGCCTTTCCCTCTAACTGTCCTTAGACTGAATTAGGATTGCACCACAATCTTACACTGAGTTTAGGGTAGAGATATACAACTGAGTCTCTCCCCCTCTGAACTCATCGAGGTTCAGGTTTCATGGAGATACTGAATAAAATGTGGGAGAGAACAAAGCTGTAAAATGTAGTGCAATTAAATGTTCTTTTAGCTACTGTAATATAACCAATCTCAAACAAAATGACTCCAAGCAATTAGATATACTGACCTACTAAAGTTAATCCCGCCTCCTTATATTTGTTAAAGAGTTCTACTGCCTTACAATTCCTTTCTTGCATTTTTTTTTCCTCTAACATTGCAGGCTATGTAAAGTCTGCTCTTCTGCTACTTCCTCATCTATGCATTCGCCTCTATAACTGAAAAACCAAAGGTTCTCTTCATGGAAGTTGACTTTTCACTACAGCATCATGCTTCCTTCCTGAAATTTTGTTTTGATTCATATAGGGGGTTTTGTGCAACATTTCAGAGAATAGCATCAAGCAATGTATTGAAAAGGTTCTTTATTCTGATCAAAATACTTCCTTAAGCAAGGAAATATATTCTATTTGATAATTCATTGATGTGCAGATCAATAAAAATCTGATCCATATATCAATATTGCGTGCACTTAGTAATTAGTCAGTTCTGTCAAATTTTATAAGATTGATCTTTAAGAATAAAGAAGCTGTCAAAAGACTACAACTGAGATATCTTTCCTAAATATTTTTTGTGTCTGCTCAGCTTTCCTAAATGTTTACTTCTTTGTACAGAATTCTCCAAATCCGTACAGGTTTGAGTCTGGAAACATGGGAAGATATACCAACCGATCTGTAAACTGTGCACCTGTTTGTGCAATGAAAAATTCCATTTTGGAACACCGTGTGATTTTTATTTGGGGGGGGGGGAATCTGTAAGACGATTCCTTCAAATTGCTATTCAAAAGTACAAAGCTCCTGGTGTTGGCAAAGCATTGTGCTGTTAAACTCAAGACCTAAACCAAACACAAATGCAAATAAAGTCTTATACTATACATTTCATCCAAGCTGAGGGGTAACAAGAACAGTACAATGGTTAGGGTATTGAATAAGGGTGAGATCTCAGGTTCAAGTCTAACCTGAGCTATGGAAATTTATGGAATAACTGGACAGTTATATCTCAGTTCAACTGAACTTACAGCGCACCTAACCGGTCTGTCACTATACAAGAGAGATATATTTATATAGAGGAGATATATATGGATGAGTATTGTGTGCTGTATGTTATTCTTGAGATTCCGGAAGTTGGAGAAAAAGGATCACAATTCCTTCCTTTCCACGGCTCCATCTACTGATATCTTCTGAAGGTCAGGGGCACCTAGAAGCAGAGAATGCAGATGAGGTGATGCACACACACACACACACACACACACACACACACACACACACACACACACACATACTTTTTCCTTTAAAAAAATGTGTCCGCATGTGTGCTCACATGCTCAATTGAAGTTCTGGAGAGACAGTAAGCTTTAAAATACAAGTTCCAAGAAAGCAAGTGTTTGTCAACCCTTGGAGATATAGGCCAAATCTGGAAGCTTGGCAGGCTAACATTTCTTATTGGAAATGTGGAAATTCATTGGAGCAAATCACAGAGAGTTTTTGAATTTTATCACGATGAATGTTAGATGAGATAAGGGAACAAAAACCTGATTGTCATTTTTCTTCTTTTTAGATGCACTGATGAAGTTAGTTTGATGACTGCCTCTAATTATTTTGCTTGAAGCAAGCAGAATTAATTTCTGTGTGTGGTATTAGCAACTTACCCTGCTGGGATATTCTCATTGTTCCACTACGGTGAGTGGTAGGATCACTCACAGCCGTTGCACATCCTTTTAAAAACAGGTAAATCTTAAATCAATCACATTATTAATATATTATGTTCATTGTAGCAGCAGTGAGAGGCCAATTGAGATATGACCTCCTACTGTGCATGCTGTATGTCTGTATGGTTATAGCATATTAGCTCCCTCTGCCCAAAATAAAGAAAAGGGGAAAAAATAGATTTCATTTTGCAAAGGTTCTCCTCATTTGCAAGTATCTATTCTACATAATCTATTTTTTTCCCCAAAATATTATTAATTTCAATTTTCCCTTCTCTTAGTGTTCTCTTGGGCACGTATCCATCTGACTCTTACTGATAAAGAGTCAGATGGATAAAATAAGCTTATTATTTTTTTGTAAGTGGAATATATAACTTGAAACCCCAGGCCAGTAGGCTCATGAAAGTCTTCGATGACAGCCCCAGAAATCCTGCAAAAGACATCACGAGTTTGACATGTACTAAGTGACAAAAGAGAGTAATCATTATGTGCTTAGAAAGTCAATAGTAAACTAACTCTTAGTTTAATTATATTTAAATTCAATTCAAACACATTCAGTATTTTGCTGTCTGCCCAATTCTTTGTACTTGCTGATCTGGCACTTTGAAGCTTTTATATATCATTCAAAGAACTGTGGTCCTCAGCCTAAAAAACTTTTACATCTCTTACAGTCCACAGCTTTTTATGATCCACTCATGGCCAATTTTTAAATTATTTTCTAACCATTTTATGTTAAAGTAAGTAATATAAAATTTACTACATTGAGCAATCGAAAAATAAGAATTTTCCAGCTGTCCTATTGTCTTTCTTTCTCCCAAGAAGTGTATTTTTATAAAAAAAGAGGAACCCAACACAAACAGAAAGTACAAGTGGCCTGGTTTAGTCACAAAATATTTATTCATCACCTTGAGTTATTAATAAACATAATAATGGTAGGACATAAATAAATAAACTATGAAGTCACTGTTGCTGGGAAGGACGAGAGAAGACAGAGAGATAACTTGAAGGATAGTGTTCAAAGATTAATAGGATAAGATAGCAGGAAAAAAAGGAGGAACCCTAAGGCCTGTAATAAGATGGCTAATTTTGAACCTTTGATGAATTAATGGATTGCATTGTTGTCTGCAACGATGAGTGAATAGGAATAAAAGTTGGATGACTACAACCATTTGTTTAATAACGGTTCAAAATTACAACGGCACTGAAGAAAGTTACTTATGACCGGTTTTCATATTACCACTGTTGAAGTATTCCAGTAATCACATGATCAAAATTTGAATCCTTGGCAACTCGCATGTATTTATGACGATTGCAGTATCCCAGGGTCATGTGATCACCTTTTGAACCTTCTGACAAGCAAAGTCAATGGGGAAGTCAGATTCACTTAACAAACATGTTACTAAGTTAACAATTGCAGTGATTCACTTAACTATGGCAATAAAGTTCATAAAATAGGGCAAAACGCAGTTAACAACTGTCTTGCTCAGCAATGGAAATGTTGGACTCAATTGTGGTCGTAAGTCAAGGACTGACTACCTGTATTTCATTGTTACTTGCTGCTTTACAATTATACCTGGTAAATCATTCTGGAGACCTAAAAGATCAGCATGTCATTCTGTGCTCCACTTGAGTTTTGTGCTGTCTAGATTTTGTAAGAAATATGACATGTCATGTTCTCTCTCAAAAAATAAATGGAAGACAGATATGGCTTTAAGCTGTTATGATATGGGCATGACATTAGGAATAAGAAATGTACGTATAAATCAAGATAATAAATCTCCAATAGGACTTATTTTTCTTTCTAATGTTAATTCTTCTGGTTTCTCTCTATAGTTTTAAATGAACCTTTCTTTATCCTTAGAATCAGGGACTGGCTGTATATGCTCCATTCCATTTGGCTAGCGTCACTGGGTCTCTTCATACATTTTGAAACGGGGGGGGGGGAGTACAGATTGGGGTCTGACTTCACCGAGAGTACATGGTTTATTTTTTTTAAAAGCCCTGTAAATCTCAGGTTAATGACCAAATTACCTCCTGCTAGAAGAAATTAGGAATACAAAATAACTAAGGCAATTTACCTATAAAATTACCAATAAATAAAATCCAGCCTACTCATTGTTTTGCAGGACAAGTAACCTTGCTCTTCTATAACTACTGAAATAACCAGGAAAGTATTTATCACATTCGTTATCATTCTACTGTTTACAAAATTCCAACTGCTTTATCGTACCTATTTGTCATAGATGCACTCACCCCTCTCCTAGAAGAATGAAATATTTTAGGAAATATTAAAAAAGGCAGAATATTATATTTCCCAAAGGGAGAAGTGGAGAAACATGTTTTTCTTAAAAGACAGAAAGCAGACTCAATCTCCCTCCCTCCCCCCACCCCCCCAGCAGATATTTTGTGCCCATTGAGAAAGACTGGGCCAGCCTATCTACAAAACAAAAGACCTTCAGCTCCAGGGTGATGGGATTAAGACATGACCCTCCAGGACATAATAGGATTAACCCACTACCATCTAGCAGCAGAGCTCACCACATTGCACAGTCTCCTAAGGACATTGCTTCACCCTCCAAACTTCAACCAAACTTAGCTCAGACAACCTACAGAGCCAGCTATGACCCCTACATAGCCCCATGGGAGTCTGACAACAGCCAATAGAATACATGTTCTTGCACAGGAACAGGAAGCTCAAGTTCAAAGCCCAAGAGAAGGTAAAAAAAAAAACCTCTCTCAACTCCATGTGGTCAGCTGCCCAGAACCCAGGACTGCTGGTGGTTCTGCTTCATCATTAAACCATCTTTCCAAGCAGCCTCTATGTTTCCAGTGTCTTTCTCCCGACTTGGAACTGAACCACATGGATATTTCTTCCAACAAAACTAATACAATTATTAGTTCTTATATTTAGTCTCCCCTCTCAAGTCTCTAAGCTGCACTTTTCATTCTTAACTGATCATCATAGAGATTAACAATTAGATGCAGTATAAAAAAACAAAGCCAATTCTGAAATCATAATATTGGATCTTCTGTCAGTTGAAGTTAACAAAAGTTAATTTTAAAAAAGTTAACAAAAAAACATCCAAACAATGAGGTCATTCATGCATTTACAGGTGGATGACAAAAATGCCTTTACTTTTATCTAGTACTTTCTGTTAAGACAATTGATGGGGTTCACAAGTGATCTCTAGATTAAGTGGACTTTTAGCTCCCTTGATATCTGCCGAAGGATCTGGGAAGTTGGTCCAATAATGACTGGAAGGCACAAGAAAGATCAAGGGCAAATGATAACAGTTCAGAATAGGTGTTACACAGAGGAAGGCTGACACTTCAGGATGCAGAATCATGGATTTAAACTACAGGAAGGTAGATTCTTCTGGAATATAGAGCAAATCTCCAGACAATAATAGAGTCTGACAGCAGTATCAATCACAAAGGGAAATGGGCATGCTCTCCATCTTTTAATGTTTTAAATCCGGATCTTTTAGCACACATTTAGTCCTCAGTAGTTTTAATGGCCTCTTCCAACTCAGTGATTCCTTGCTCCAGTATTTAACCTTGCCTAATTGCTGATGTGTTGAACTACAGTTCCTATTTTCTGTAATCAACATGATTGTTTTCTTCATGTAAATCTAATTATCAAATTTAAATAGGGCAAAACCTTAAACACAATTTAAACAATTAAAACTAACTTAGAATGCTTATAACAGTTTCTTTTATTCCCTAGCAGTTTCTTAATCAACAGGTGCCAATGTCATTTTCTAACTTGCTTTTTAAAAGTGGAATAACATATCAAGCAAAGTTAATATTCTGCTTATTTGAATATTCCCATGATAACTAAAAAGTTATTTACTATTTTCTAATTTAAATTAATTCAACTCATGAACATTTCCTGGCCAACTGAAAATAAATTATATACAAGTACAAATAAATTACATCAAGGAATTCACTGGCCACCCTTTTCTACAGAGTTTGTTTCAATGTGCACCTATCCATGCAAGCTGCCAAGGAAAATACTTTTCTTAATTGGATTAAACAAATCTAATGGCCTCACATATTTTGTATGCAAAGACTGGAGTAGGCAACTTCAATCTCTGGTAGGTTTTATTCATTTCTGCAAATATTAGAACTATAGCTTCCACAATCCCACACCACTGGCCATATTAGCTAGGTAATGGAAGCTGATGCTCAAAACATTTGGAGGCCCTACCCCTATGGTAGCAAAAAAAAAATTTTTTTTGTTTCATATATTCTGCCCTGGTGGCTTGGTAAAAAGATTAGGCTATGAGTACTCCCAAATCCAGCTTTTATTGCATAATGTACAAGTGGCCTGGTTTAGTCACAAAATATTTATTTTGTTAAATTTATATGCTGCCCATCTCACCAATAAGGCAACTCTAAATGTTATATATTAGATTTATATTCCACTTTTATTATCTATACAGCTCCAAATAGAGGATATAATGCTACCACTTCCTATTTTGCCCACAACCATTGGGGGGGGGGCTGATAGAGACTTGCCCCAAATCACCTGGCCAGAGTTTGTATTGAAGTGAGAGCGATCAACCAGAGGAACAGCTTGCCTTTGGAGGTTGTGAGAGCTCCAATACTTGAGACTTTCAAGAGGAGATTGGACTGCCATTTGTCTGAAATGGTGTAGGGACTCCTGCTTGAGCAGGGGGTTGGACTAGATGACCTACAAGGTCCCTTCCAACTCTATTAATCTGTAATCTGAAGGAAAAACCAGAACTCACAAGTCTCCTAGTTTCTAGTTCAGCACCTTAACCACCACCCAAGTTGTTCTGGCCTTTCCTCAGCACCTGCTCTCCAGTTTTTTCTGATAGTCCCAGTGGACAAAACTCAAGGAAAAAGCACACCTGAAGGACAGTGGCTTAGGGCAGGCTGCTCTAAAGTATCATCAGTGGTGCTGCTCTTCATTGCCCTTGCTGGATCACATGAAGTTTTACATCAGGTAGAAGAATCAACCAGCACAGATACAATTTAATTATCTGAAAAATAGGGCTGTGCAGATAAACAAAACAAAAAATGATTAAAGATGGCCAATGTACGAATCACAATAACAAAAATACCATGAACATTTACAGCATATTTCCTAGCCAGGAAAGTGAAATACAGGGCATCCTCGACTTACAACAGTTCATTTAATGACCGTTCGAAGTTACAGCAGCACTTTAAAAAGTGACTTATCACCATTTTTCACACTTATGACCGTTGCAGCATCCCCATGGTCACGTGATTTACATTCAGATGCTTAACAACCGACTCACATTTATGACGTTTGCAGTATCCCAGAGTCATGTGATCCCCTTTTGCGGCCTTCTGACAAGCAAAATCAATGGGGAAGCCAGATTCACTTAAGAACCGTGTTACTAATTTAACAACTGCAGTGATTCCCTTAACAAATGTGGTGAGAAAAGTTGTAAAAATGGGGCAAAATTCAATTTAACGAATTTCTCACTTAACAACATAAATTTTGGGCTCAGTTGTCATAGTAAGTTGAGGATTACCTGTATCTGATCACATCAACTTGCTTTCTTTAGAGGTATTCATATCAGGGGTGAAATCCAGCAGGTTCTGACAGGTTCTGGAGAACCGGTAGCGGAAATTTTGAGTAGTTTGGAGAACCGGTAGCAGAAATTTTGAGTAGTTCGGCGAACCGGCAAATACCACCTCTGGCTGGCCCCAGAGTGGGGTGGGAATGGAGATTTTGCAATATCCTTTCCCCCAGGAGTGGGGAGGGAATGGGGATTTTGCAGTATCCTTTCCCCCAGGAGTGGGGAGGGAATGGAGATTTTGCAGTATTCTTCCCCTGCTACGCCCACCAAGCCACGCCCACCAAGCCACACCACGCCCACCAAGCCACGCCCACAGAACCAGTAGTAAAAAAAATTGGATTTCACCACTGATTCATATCCCAAATGAGTTAATGAAGAAATGTACTGTAAAATAATGATAATCAATGAGGCAAAAAGGCAGATCCAGGTCAAAGCAGTAGAGGTAGTAAGATTTTGCTACTTAAAAATGGCCTTCACTGAGAAGCATCAAACTCAAATGAACTAAACCTTTCTGGGGCTGGCACTTAACATTTAGGGCAGCATAACAAGAACAGCACCTCTCTCTTTCCTGCACGCTTAACTCCAAGGAACAAGTATTCCAAAATTAATGGTAACATTCAGGCATACACATTGAGAAATGAGACATTTAAGAGTTTTAATAGTAAGGGAAAACCTAAACACACTCAGTGCAATTGAACATGTCTTCCTTCAGGAAGAAATCCCAATTTTCAGCTTTTAAGCAAGGTTCTTAAAAACTGCTATGGGAATCTACAGGCATCGTTTCCATCTAGATATGTGTTACACATACATACATATGCACACATATACAAATTCTTTAGGTTCTTAGAGCAAAGCTGAAATGGCTAGGGACTACTGTGGGATACAAAAATCTGGATGAGAAATTGGCAGCAAAATCCTTGTTCTTGCTGCCCAATCTCTAGTGGGATCAAGATTTCTGCAGCCCAGATCTAGTAATGCCAAAAATGACTGGATTAAAAAAACCTCATGTTTGAGTTTGCTTTGATTATGACACAGAACGTTTCTAACAAAGGACGGTCCGCTTCCTCTTATGTAAGCATAGACTTGATTTCTATTAAGTGAAGTTTCAGCATCTCTTAGGCATCCTCTCAGCAGCTTATAAGCAAAAATATTCTTCTAAATGTTAATGTGGAGAGAGTATTACTAAGATACTAACATACTTCAATAACCTGTTGAAACATTAAGGGAGTTTGGCATAAAACAGTATGTTGTCATCAGGAAAGTCCACAGTTACAAAAACTTTCTTTCTTCCTCTTTCCAGAATTTCCTTGCAGGAAAATTTAAATTTTTCCATAAGATTCTGATAAATAGCAAGGTTGTGAATATTATGTACTTTTAATGTGAGTAAGCCTTATTGAGCTCAGTGGCTGGGTTTATGTACCACATTAAATCATCATGTAATTTGTTTCATCTTGTTCAGCATGTTTTATTCAATAAATTATGATAAAATAGAAACTAACCATGTTATAGTTGAAGAAGCCATGGCTTAACGCAGTATGTTCACACTTGTGAGGCATCTGAGCAGATACATATAGATAGATGCTACACGTAATCAAAATACACCTGATTCAACATTTTCAAGAGATGACATCTCCTTTAACAAGATAACCAGGTCATGAAAATATTCCAAATTCTAAATATATAGATATGGATATTTAAGTGATACAGTGAGCTGTTAATATTTTTCCATAGAAGTAGCAGACTGCCTGCAAACAGCCAGATGGACTCTTTGGAACAGACTATCTTCACAGTTCATTATCATTTTTGCTTTAAGTTATCACAATAGACATATTGCTATTGTTTAGTGGGCAAGGTGACAGAGCTGTTTACTTCTGCCAAATAATATGAGATTTAGATTACTTGCTATGAACAGAAAAATCACGATTACTCAGTAGAGCACTACAATTAAAAACAATGAATTTAGGGTGCTTTCCTTCAAATATCTCTTTCAAAATAATGCAGAAAATGAATGCCAGCTGTGTAAATGCAACTTGTTTAAGGGAAAAAAATGTGTCAAAGCAATTTGGAAACATGTCTGTGCAAAGGTATGCATGCAATTATTAAGCAGGTATCTTAGAATATACTGTCTGGTATACTGCAAATATCAGTATTTATAGCACATGGAATTAAAATTGGATGTGTTTGAGGTACTTACTTCAAGTGACTACCTAAAAATTCCAGGAATTACTAATTGAAGTTTTAAAGGATAGAAATGCTTTCACAGCCAAACCTGTTTATGTTCCCTTTTAGGTAGTCGCTTTGGTCCAGTAGTTAAGGCACAAGGGTAAAAACCTGAGGGAACTCCGAGGTTCAGTCCTGCTTTAGAGACAAAGCCAGCTGGGTAATCTTGGACCAGTTCTCTCCCTCTGTCTCCTTCCCCCTCTCTCTGCCCTAGGAAGGAGGCAATGACAAACCACTTCTGAAAATGTTGCCTAGAAAACTGCACGGAATTATTAACTAGTTATCCTGGTTCAAGCCTTGGTACTTTCTGAACCCATTCTGAAAAAGTCAACAAATATTAACTATATTGAAGTTGAAGGGTAGAGTGCAGAACCAAAGATGTGATCAAGAGAAGGTTGTATATTCGTAAGTATTTTTATATTAAATTGCCCTTATAGAGGTCTGCATTTCTTAAGATTATGTTCCTAACATTCCATTCCTTAATCTACCACATTACTTGGAAGAAACACCAACAGAATTCAATTAATGCATGTCACATAGTGTGCAATTGCACCTGAACAAGAAATGTCCTTCTGTTGGATGAGACTGTCACCCTAAGTCAGTAGATGCAGCTTGTAAGGAAAGTCCACAAATATGTTATCACAAGAACACAAAACATTATGGCTGTATTTCATCAGCAAAGCCACTCCTTCCCCAGTTGTGATAGGAATATAAAACTTCAGAAGCTGTACAGTGTAACTTAGAAAACTAATTATTCCTTTGCAGCAGGGAATAAATGAACCAAAACTTCCCAAGCAGTTTCTTTGTCTTCCAACAAAAGGAAGGATCCTCCGTATTCTATTAGGAGCATCTATAGATGAAGCAAGCTAAGGCTTTGTTTTGCTGTGGACAACCCACCCCACCCCACGCCAGAAATCTCATTTACCCGGCCTGGGGGAGCGGTTCCTTCTGCATAGCTCCTTCCAACCAGGTTCAGGGTGAACGGATGGAAGCAAGCAAAAGCGAGCCTTGCTAAAACAGAGATGGAAGAGGAGGCAGGAGGTCCTTGTCCACCAGCCATGAACACCAACGTCCCTCCTTCACGCCAAAGCATCTCGCCAAAACGGGTAAAGCAGACCAACTTGTGTCTAGGAGACACAGGTGGAAAGGAAGCTCCTAACTCTCCAGGAGGAGGGAGTGACCTTTTGCGCTCACATGCCCTTTGAACAAAGGATAGGGCGCAGTTACTAGGATAGGGCGCAGTGACTCCTTGTTCTCCCCTCCCCCCCCCCAACGTACTCCGGTGCTGCTTTTCAATCAAATTCGTTGGCTGAGCAAGCCCACCTCGGGATAAACCCCGCTGCAACCACCCAAAGAGAGGCGAGCGAGCAGGCTGCGTCTGGGCGGCACCGCGAGCCCGATCACATGGCCGAGAAACAAAGGCTCTCCTGGGCTCAGGAGCAACGGGCGGCCGAGTCTTTGCTGTTCGCTCCTCGTCCCCGCGAGCCGAGCAGCGTTTCAGGCCCTCCGCTTTCCAAGCCGTTGCCTGGGTTTCTTCCGGCGCCAGACACCGCCGTCTTGCAGGCCGCTCTCTTCCCTCCCATCTTGGAGGGAAGTTTGCTGGAACTCCGTAAGGCTGAAGCCCCTGGAGTAGAAGCGCCGGCAATGGATTGTCCGCCAGCCTTCGTTCTCCCACTACTCTCGACTACGAGTGACCGCAGCTACCTCCCCCAGTCGTTATGGGGAAAGGGGGATCTAGACAGCCCTATGTTAAAGTAAAGCCTGAGGTGGAAGGAAAACTCCCAGCAACCTTGAAAGGGGTCATCGAGGCTAAGGCATCGCCACAAAGCTAGTCCTCGATTTACAACAGTTCATTTAGTGACCGTTCAAAGTTACAACGGCACTGAAAAAATGGGACTCGTGGCCGTTTTTCAGAGTTATGGCCTTGGCAGCATCCCCGTAATCAAAATTCAGACCCTTGGCAACTGGTTCGTATTTATGACCGTTGCTATGCCCCAAGGTCATGTGATCCCCTTTTGCGACATCTGACGAGCTAAGTCAATGGGGAAGCCGGATTCACTTAACAACCGGGTGACTCATTTATCAACTGCAGTGATTCCCTTAACAACTGTGGCAAGAAAGGTCTTAAAATGAGGCTAAACTCACTTATCAATGTCTCACTTAACAACAGAAACATTGGGCTCAATTGTGGTCGTAAGTCGAAGACAACCTGTACATCCAGCGGGGCTTAGGCTATTTTCCAAACTAACCGCGTGGGAAATGACAACCACCGGGCTCCCGAAGGTCGTCTTCCATCGCTCCCGGGGCAGCGAGCTCTGCAAGTTGCTCGGCTCAAGTTCTCCGGGTCCCTAAGGGGAAAGGAGGAACGCCTCTGCTCCCAAGGCTCGTTTGTCAATTCCCTCTCGCCTCAGCTTCTCTTCCCCCGCAAACCGAGTACCGCCCGCCCTTTGACTGGACCGGGCATCCTCCAGAACGGAATGGGAAGCAGCGCTCGATTGCTGGCCGCAGTGGATTCCAACCCACTCACCCACCCGGATCGACGCCTCGGAAAGAACCGATGGAAAGAGGGTCAGTGTCAGCCACGGAATCAGGCAGAGCCTTTCTCGACTCGCGAGTATTATATGTAGGAGGTGAAACACCGGCAAGTAACTTACGACTGCACCGGCGCCACCGATATTATACCCCGTTTGCAGGACTTTCCCCGCTTGCAGGAAGAAGAGAAAGCGGCGCGCGTGCTTTCCCGCCCGCGATCCTTACCTGGAGCGCGTTCGGAGGGATGCTCAGGATGCAGCCGCCGCCTCGCAGGAGACTGGCGCAAAACAGCAGCAAGACCCCATTCAAAGACGCCCTGTCTTTACTCCCCCCACGGTAAAGCTTCGGTGGCGCCGAGGAACCGAAATGGGCTACTTGGCGCTCGCGGCTGGGAAAAGAGCAGGATCAAAAACAAAGCTCGACCCAGCGGCGAAGGGAATTGGATGACAAGAGATCCGTTTGTGGTCTTCGTCGTCGTCGGAAGAAGAAGTGAAAGCCAGGAGGAGAAAGGAGAGAAACAGCAATAGGTCTAACGGTAAGAAAGAGCAGGAGGAAAAGTTCCACCACGACGGGAATCTGCGACCACCAACACGATAGCAGAAGCCGAGCGGCCACCGGCTCCGCTTGGAAAGCCGGCAAGAAGACCACGAGCGCTCGCTGAGCTTCTTTCAAAGCTCCCCGGGTCGGGCAGCCCTGATTGGGCGACAGGACGAACTGCCCGCCTCCTTTCCCAGGCTCTGGCGTTTCTTCTTCGCCTCAAAGTGAAGGCTCGTTTGCTCTCCCCCTCCCTCCTCCTCCTCCTCCGGTGCGCGTCACTATCCCCGTGCCCAGTTCGAGGTAAGGCCGAAGGAGGGAATTCTGATTTGTCCCCGAGACGCGAAGGAGCGCTTCCCGTCGTGGTCTCGCCTCCCGCCTGCTGGAGAGCCGTGTCAGAAAGACTGAACGTTGAAGGTGCGCTTTATCTAGTTGGAGATCCCGGAGTTGAGCATGTCCTATGCCGGCCGATTGTGAAGCAGGCGTGTCTCTTTCACTTTTTGCCACACTTCCAAGTACAAAACAAAACTACCAAGTAATCCTCGATTTACGACCACAATTGAGCCCGATATTTCTGTTGCTAAGTGAGACCTTTGTTAAGTGAATTTTGCCCCATTTTACGGCCTTTCTTGCCACAGTTGTTAAGTGAATCACTGCAGTTAAGTGATTTCCCCTCCCCCCCCCTCCTCCAAGTGTGGGGTTGAATGAAAGCAAAGTTAAGCTTTGCTTGGAGTTGTTACTCAAACATAGGAAGTTGCATGGGCTTCAAGAGTATGTATTTAAGAAGGGTGTAGTATATAGGATTGTAGCCCCATTTCTTACCTCTGTGCTTAATGCTGATACCCCAAAGGAACAAGACCACATCCATGTGTCACTTCCTGAGAAAAAGAACACATTGCAAGGAAGAACTTAATTAAATGATCTGCAGGTGATGCTTTATTCCTGCAGGACTTACCCTAATATCTTTGATCCTAATCAGTTTAGAAGGAAGGGCTATGAACCATGGAATCCTTGCTTTCAGCTGTGAGGAAAACTCCAGCACAGGAGTTCTGGAAGATGGTGGTTAGTTGCTATCAGAAATCTCTCCACCTTAGAGAAGTGGTCACTTCTAAACCCATTCTTCACTTGGTTCAACCTAATTGCTCTGATTCCTAAGCAAAGTTTTTCTCAGAGTAATTGCATGCAACAATTGCATACAATTGTAGCTGGAGCCTTGGCAGCAAGCTTTAAAACCCAGTGGTGGAAAGGGAGAGAAAATAATATTTTATAGAAGTTTACACATGTTGCAGAAAACCACAGATATACTACATCTCTGTTCAGATTTAATTGAATCTTGCATTTTTTAATTTATATCCTGTCTCTCTGGCTCAAGAAGCTGGAAAAAAGGAACAAATCAAGAAGTTTAGAAAACTATGAATAAGAGTAGAAGTAAGCTGCTCAGAGTCATTGCTTTGACATGAGTAGCCATGAAAATCATTAAATAAATAAATATTGAGAGCCTACTGCTTACGTATTTCCTTTGTTGCTAAGATTAAAACTGCTCTTGAAGAATTACCACTATAAGCAATAACAATATAATATATCACAGTCAATTCAGCAGCCAAGGCAATTGAAAACATGTCTGAAAAAAATAAGGCAGTCATCTAAAAATCCTTCATAATATTTTGTTTGCTAATCCAGTGTTTCTCAACCCTGACAACTTTAAGATGTATGGACTTCAACTCCCAGAATTCCTCAGTCAGCATGCTGACTAGGAAATTCTGGGAGTTGTAATCCACATGATAAAAGTTGCCAAGGTTGAGAAATGATGGCTTATCAGTTGTTTTCGTCAAGTACATCTAACTCAAAAGAATAAAAAATTTCCTGTAGTTTCTATTCATTCTTAAAGTTGAAACAATTTAGTCTTCCATCCTTCCTTGTATGTTTCTTTAGGGCAGCACTGGCCGGAGTTTGCTCAGTCTTGCGGATTAATTCCACAGGTTCCTCTCTTATCATCTTCTCCATTTCCACTTGTGATGGTTAACTCAGTTATTGAGAACTTTTGGAAAGCCTAAAGGTTTGTATTAGCTGCATCTATTTTGCACTCTTAATTTTTCCATTCAACTGATTGCTGGAAGTGTCTTTGGAATGATATTTTTGGCCAGGATAATCCTCAAAGGTGTCAACATGGCCAATTACGTCTATTTCCAATGTTGAATTCATAACTATATAGGGAATAGCCTACTTCCACATATTTCCTAATTATCTAGGATCAACCTGAAAGTGAAGGTTTTTGTTTCCTGGTTTTTTTTTCTGGAATGATTATAACTACTTCACGTGAAGTGTTAATACCACTTTATAATGCCTTGGTAAGGCCACACTTGGAATACTGCATTCAGTTTTGGTCACCACAATGTAAAAAAGATGTTGAGACTCTAGAAAGAGTGCAGAGAAGAGCAACAAAGATGATTAGGGGACTGGAGGCTAAGACATATGAAGAACAGTTGCAGGAACTGGGTATGTCTAGTTTAATGAAAAGAAGGACTAGGGGAGACATGATAGCAGTGTTCCAATATCTCAGGGATTGCCACAAAGAAGAGGGAGTCAAGCTATTCTCCAAAGCACCTGAGGGTAGGACAAGAAGCAAAGGATAGAAACTAATCAAGGAGAGAAGCAACCTAGAACTAAGGAGAAATTTCCTGACAGTTAGAACAATTAATCAGTGGGACAACTTGCCTCCAGAAGTTGTGAATGCTCCAACACTGGAAGTTTTCAAGAAGATGTTGGATAACCATTTGTTTGAAGTGGTGTAGGGTCTCCTGCCTGAGCAGTGGGTTGGACTAGAAGACCTCCAAGGTCCCTTCCAACTCTGTTATTTCGTAACAGTTGCAAGGATTACTTATGTCTAGTCTAATGAAAAGAAGGACTAGGAGTGACATGATTATTATTTATTATTATTATTTATTAAATTTGTATGCCGCCCAACTGCCAAGGGAAGG
>QLTV01001177.1:937939-948483 GCA_003457575.1 Thermophis baileyi | reverse complement strand
GCTCACCCCATCACGTGGCACTCATGTCTCAAACTCTGGCTGTCAGCTTTCCAGGTAACAAGCTCAGCGTCTTTAACCGCTGAGCCATCACTCCCCATTATATTATATTATATTATAATATTATATTTATTATATTATATTTATTATATTATATTTACTTTTGCCACACTTATTTTCTTCTCAAATTGGCACATTTCATTCTCATAGCATTACTATTTTATAAGCACTCAAGTTTTCCTAGTATGCAAAAATGTATACCGATAGTCCTTGGCTTAAAACCACAATTAGGAACCAGAATTTACATTGCTATGCAGAGCAATGGTTAAGTGAGTTGCACTCAATTTTATGACTTTTTTTGGCCATGCTTAAGTGAACTGCAGTTGTTAAAGGAATCATATGGTTGTTAAATAACTTTGCTTGTTGGAAACTGACTAGGAAAGTCACAAATGGCAATCACATGACCCCAGAACACTGCAACCATGGCAAATACATGCTGGTAGCCAAGCAGCTGAATTTTGATTATGTGGGTATTCTGCGAAGATGGGTCATAAGTCAGTTTTTTCAATGCCATTGTAACTACAAACAGTCCCTAAATGAGTGATTGTAAGTTGAAAATTACCTGTAGCGCTTCCTTTTACTATATATACAGCAGACCTTTCTCCATCCCTTTGCTTATAGTTTACACACTAATCAAAATATTTTGTAAATGAGGATCACTGTGGCTGAATATCAATGAGAGGCCTGATTCCATTGCTCAAGAAAGAATGAAGTGAAGTCACCTGTCTTGTTAAGGGATTGCTATCTGGAAGGATCAGATGCTTATGGAAAAGTGTGCTCCTTGAACAAAAATAAGCCTTTTGTAGTCTACATTTTATGCAAGTTTAGAGACATAGAAAGTCACAGTGTCAGCAAAGCAAATGGGGCAAACATTTTGACACTCTTTTTTTGAGAGGGGGAGTTTTAATTCCTCAAAAAAACCTGGCCCAAATGTATTTGAGATCTTAAAAGGTGTAGCAGATACCTTATGTCTATACTGTGTAAACTGTTCAAGTGTGTATGCTTGTGAGGAAAAAAAAAGCTGAACTGGATTTACTCCTAAAATTCTCCATTTTAGGAGTGCCTATTTTATTGCATGTTTAAACATATTGCATATATTTTGATATGCTATAACCCTTTTAAACATCGTGCCCACATTTGTGCACGTAGAAATTATATATGTGCAACAAAGGCTAATTAATGTCCTCATCTTTCCATTCCTGATCACATTCCAATCAAGCACTGATATCCATTTCTCCCTGATTGTTACTCAGCTACATAACACATTTAAAAATGTGTTTCCCCATGAGCTGTTCTAATTAGTTTCCCACAAGTTCATTCATGTTATAACAAATCCTATAAGCCAGGGATGGCAAACCTTTTACGTCCCCCCGTGCCGACCTGCGTGCCGGAAATGACACGCAAAACCATCCCGCCTGGACCACCGTGGCTGCGCCAAAACCCAGAAGAGCAGCGTTCCGGTGTGCATGCGTACGCTGGCACCCAAACTTCCGGTTTCCGGCGTGGACACACGCCCGATGAACAGCTGGCCATCACGCATGCGTGCGACTGAAACCTGGAAGTTTGGGTGCCAGCGCACGCATGCGCACTGGAATGCTGCTCTTCCGGGTTTTGGCACTCCCGCCAAAGACCACTGTGTGCACAGGAACGTGGAAAAGGAGCCAGCGAGGCCGCGTGTCCCACGCGGGATGGCCCTACGTGCCGCTTCTGGCATGTGTTCCATAGGTTCACCACCACGGCTATAAGCAATTGATCACTTTGTGTTAAGTATAGTAGCAATCTACTAAGTATAGTAATCTATTGTGATTTTTTTTATTGTTGCATTTTAACAGTTTTCCATCATAAAATCCAATTGCAAAAAAAAATGGAATTAACACCAGTTGGTTATCAAGATCAGACAAGTTTATCTGCATGAGCAAAATAAGAAACCTTAGTAAAAAAAAAAACTTTTGGTAGATCTGCAAAAATACCAGGTTTGATTTTATTAATTAAACAGAAATGAATAGTAAGAACTGCATTTTATAATTCTGAAAATAAGATTCTGTTTTAATAAACAGCATGTATTTCAGTTCCAAGCACGTTTGTCATTAGTGATTTATTTCGGAAGAGCAGTTTTATTTATTTATGTATTTATTGTAAGAGCCAAGATGGCACAGTAGTTAGAATGCAGTATTGTAGGCTAACTCCGCCCACTGCCAAGAGTTCAAACCTGACAAGCTCAAGATTGACTCAACCTTCCATCCTTCCAAGATCGGTAAAATGAGGACCCGGATTGTTGGTGGCAATACACTGACTTTGTAAACCGCTTAGAGAGGGCTGTAAAGCACTGTTAAGTGGTATATACTGTAAGTCTTAAATGCTGTTGCTAAGTGCTGTTTATTTATTTCTAAAATGTATTGGCCGCCCACCTTACCACAGGGTAACTCTGGGTGGAGTTTTCACACACAATTAGCTTAGGCAGCATTGTGGACCAGAAACAGGAAACATTGGGGATATTACCATCATGTTCCCAAAATGCCCTAATGTTGGCTTCATGAAAATTGCCATATACACATAAGACGACCATAAGAGTGAGATGAAGCTAATCTTTTAGTCCCTGAACAGAGAAGGAACCAAGGTTATAAGTGATCTACTACCGGTAGATTGCTGCCAGACTTTTGCATATGGGTCAGTTCTGCTAGGTTACAAAGAGATGTCACCAGACATGGAATTGTGGCGATTCCTAAGCTGGTCGGCTGGAAAAAAATGCTCTCTTAATTCCAAATGCTAAAATAATTTTTAGTACTTCGTGGGAACATGACTTTTTGCATACCGTAACAGTAAGAGCTAACTTGGGATGCCATTGTGACTGTTCTGGCTGAAAAGAAAATTCAGATTGCAAATCATCCACCTTGTTGAGGCACTTCCCTTCCTGGAGGTGTGTGGACCTTGAAATAATATAACAGAAGGGGCCACTCTTATTTATTTATTTATTTATTTATTTATTTATTTATTTATTTATTTATATTTATTTATTTATTTATTTATTTATTTATTTATTTTGTCAAGCATGTATTACAGGCAAAGTATAAACATTAATATGAGTATATAATAAGTACAGACATGGTTTTGAGTACATATTTTTTGAATACATGGGGACTTTAGGACAGGGACAGTAGGCATGCTGGTGTGCTTATGCACGCCCCCTAAAGACCTCTTAGGAATGGGGTGAGGTCGACAGTAGACTTTAGGACAGGGACAGTAGGCATGCTGGTGTGCTTATGCACCGCCCCTTACAGACCTCTTAGGAATGGGGTGAGATCGACAATGGACAGTCTAAGGTTAAAGTTGTGGGGGTTCGGGGAAGAAACTACAGAGTCGGGTAATGTATTCAAGGCATTGACCACTTTGTTGCTGAAGTCGAATTTTTTGCAATCAAGTTTGGAGCTCGTGTATTGTTTCGGTTGAAGCTGAAGTAGTCATTGACAGGTAGGACATTGTAGCATATAATTTTGTGTGCTACGCTTAGGTCAGATCGAAGGCAGCATAGTTCTAAGTTTTCTAGGCCTAAAATTTCAAGTCTGGTGGCATAAGGTATTCTGTTGCGAACGGAGGAGTGTAGTACTCGTCTTGTGAAATATCTCTGGACATTCTCAATTGTATTAATGTCCGATATGTAGTGTGGATTCCAGACATGAGCTGTATTCGAGAATTGGTCTAGCAAATGTTTTATATGTTCTAGTTAGAACTCTGGCTCAAGCTATTCACCACACAAGCAGTAGGTACTCAGCTGTTGTTACCAATTAAAGTGGGATGTCTGCTCCACTTCTGCTTATTAGAAACAGGGCAATGCTTCATTCTGCAGGCTTGTTTTACTCAGATAACCCCTTGAAGATCTACACCGTTCTACAGGCTCACACAGCACCCCTGGAACCGCCTGTAAATGTGTGCTTTGGCTGCTGAAACTTTAAAAACAGCAGACTTCCGTCCATATTTGATCTTCTGTCACTTGCAGTCGTGTGTACTTTAAATTAAAATAGGGGTCACAGACAATTCAAACCACAGGGTACTTGAGTCGTGGAGTAATGGCCCAGGATTAGATAATTCAGCATTCTTAATACCGTGGTCCAGACGCTATGTCAATATTATCTACTCAGCTGCCCAATGATTTTTAAGTGCATCTTTTCCAATGTTACTTGCATTCACTATATCATTCAGTTCCAGGAATGTTGAATTGTTATCAGGACTCTTGCACATGTGGATGTGTCTGTAGTGCTGGCATAGATAGTAAAAGTAAAACATTAAAGTCACAAATCAAAATCCACGGGACTGAAACTGGAATCAGGGCTAACACTGGAATGGATTAAAAATAAAACACAAATAAGCCATCTTGCAGCCCTTCAAATGTTTAGAAAACAATCCTTTGTCTTCTGGCTCCTGTCTTTTCCAGACTGAAAGATATCCAGTTGCTTCAGCATCTTTACTCCTATCTTTAAGCCTGGGTCTATTTGTCTATAATATTAAAATACATAATGGACAAACTAATTTCATCCATAACAAGCCACACTGTCAAATATCTGATACTACAATTCCCATCATTTCTAGTCCACATGCAACAGCTTCAGAAACATCAGGTTGGAGAATGGTGATTTAGAGCAAACCCTTTTTATAGGCTTATAACAAGTGCTCTGTCTTTGCATGCTGCAATTAGGATGACAGATAACGAAGTCTAACAAATTATTTGATTTACCCAGTTTGCTGCAGTCATGGAAACCTTGACTATGACACCCGTTTGAATATTTGTTTTATTATTATTATTATTCAGCACTTGTAATAAAAGCGAAAGAGCTTAGACCTCTCTGAGAAACCTCCTCTCTAACTTTACTACTAATTTTAAGCATATGAGTGTGGGCCATGATTATTCGGTGCTGAAGATAGGGCACTCTGAACCTGCTCAACATGCTTTTGTCCAAAAGTTCCAAACCTAATTTAAAATGCCAAAAATAGCACCATGCCAATCTGTTTGCTGCCTTGTAATATGCTCCACTGTGAAGTCAAATGAATTTTAACAGGAACAAACAAAAATAAAGAGGTGAGAATTCTGTTCAAAATCCTTAATGGAATTTTGAGAAGGAGCAGATGGCTTTTCTTTGCAGGAGGTGATTATGCTACAAGGCCTTTTTGTCCATCAACTTTAAAAAGGCCTCAGATGCATTCTTGTTGTAGTCCAGGTAATCTTCTCTAGCTTGCAACTCCTGGAAATGGATCACCTGAGCCTGCAACATTGATTAAGGGGCCACATACAGTTGTGCAGAGACGATGATTTTCAGAAGTAGCTGCATAATAGAGGAGAGCTCCCATACTGATAACAGGTAGTCCTTGATGTATGACCAGAATTGAGCCCAAAATTTATGTTATTAAGTGAGACATTTTTAAAGTGAATTTTGCCCCATTTTTCAACATTTCTTGCCACAGTTGTTAAGTGAATCACTGCAGTTGATAAGTTAGTAATCTGGTCGTTAAGTGAATATAGCTTCCCCATTGACTTTGTTTGTCAGAAAGTTGCAAAAGAGGATCACATGACCCCAGGATGCTGCAATGGTCATAAGAATGAACCAGTTGACACCCATCTGAATTTTGATCACATGATCATGGGAATGCTACAAAGGTTGTAACTGTGAAAAATGGTCATAAGTCACTTTTTCCAGTGTTGTCGTAACTTTGAACAGTCACTAAATGAACTGTTGTAAGTCGAGGACTACCTGTATTAGCAAAGAAATGTACAAGAGTCTTTTTTAAAATATAAAAAGAAGGCACACCAACACTGCCACCACCATCACCTCCCTTTGTTGCTTTTCCTGTAAAAGTTTGATCTCTGCAAAAGAGAGTTGTAAGGGATCCCGCATCTCTTCACTTCTGAAAGCCCAATAATGGTTTTACAGAAAGAAACGTCTTCATAACATGGAATGTATTGGGAATCTCCTCTTCCACTCCCACCAGTGAAACGGAGCTGTTCCTCTGATTTAATGCTTTCTGCAAGAATAAAAATGCCATTGTAGAGAGAGAGAACAAGAAAGAAGACAACCTGCTGAAAGGTTGATTGGATTACAAATCACATCAAAGCTGATCACCTTGAAAGTAGATGTAAAAAGATAGCATATTTGTAAGATACTCAGAACTTGGAAGCCTCTTGTAAATTTCATCTGCGTGAAAGGATGATTCCGCATTCCCTAACTACCCTCAACTGAGTGCATATTGCATTAAAATCCTGTCTGAACCCTTACTATGAGCTCTTCTCTGCCTCTCTAATTGAGAATTGAAGTCACTCTGGGTCTTTGCAAGTGGTTATATTTTCCATGTCTTCTTAATGGACAGGATCTTGGCCTAATCAATGTGACCACAAGGTGGAAGGGGCCTGTCAAGATCCTCGACTCAGTTGGATTTGTAGTCATATCTCCAGGAAAGTGCTGAATTCAGCCCTCCTGGTATGTTGCCCCCTTAAACCTCAGAAGCACAAGCTGCCCTGAGTTGGTGATTGCAACCTGGAGGAGTCAGCCAGTTTCTCTTGATCAGCTACTCCAGATCAGCCTGGCTCTTCAGATTTCATTTTCCTTTTCCTCCTTGTCCTGCTGAACTCTTGACTCCCAAAACTAAGGTAGATGTGCCAGTCTCCTCTTTCCCAGGTTACCCAAAACTCTCAAAAGCAGAGGGAGTGGCTTGAACTGAGCATGGCTTGCTTTTACCGCCAAAGCTGCTGTTCGATTACGATCAATTACTAGTGATCTCTTGCTATTCTCTCAGTACCGCTTAAATACCGTTTGCCCAGTGACTGCTATTTTCTCCTTCACTGTCATTTCTCCTCATGCCTTCGGGTTATTCCTGCATAAAATCCAGCCCTTTCTCTGAGGCAGGTGTGATCACCAATCCTGAGATGCACTGTTTTTAAATATGCCTTTGTTATAAGAACTCACCTGTGTATTGCTTCCTACTTGATGGTACCTCGGTAACAGAACAAAGACATTCCAGATTCCCAAGAGGGCTAAGTCTGGGCCCAGCAGTGAATGAAGATGTTTTGTTGTTGACTTTTCCATAAACATTATTTACGGAACCTAAACACTGATAGAAAGAAAATGTCTCTCAAAAGCAGAAAACAATAGACTGGGTTTTTTTAATATATAAATAAAGTTCAGCTTTAAAAAGACTGTCTAAGGGTGAGCCTTCTATTCAGTTTTCTTTAAGTATCACCACTGATTTTTGTTTTTAGGGTAAATTGGATTATTTGAATGCCATCTAGAAAAGATCTTATTATTCACTCATTTTAGAACCAGACATCCTGTAGGACAGTGGTTCTCAACCTTCCTAATGCCGCGACCCCTGCCCCGCCGCCGCAACCCCCTCCCCACCCCCTCCCCGCACATGCGTGTTGCCAGTCACCAAGATGGCAGGCTAGTGTGCGCTTAGGCAACCCCTGTGAAACGGTCGTTCAACCCCCAAAGGGGTCGCGACCCACAGGTTGAGAACCACTGCTGTAGGAGAAGAGCAGGCAGAGCTGGGGAGTTGGAGTTAAGCAAGTCATCAGCCTAGAGTCACTACATTCCCACAAAAGGTCTTAAGCCCAACCCCTCTTGAATTCCATTGACCCTTATCTAGCGCCAATTTTGTATTGAAGGTTAATTGATCTAGATTCTTGTGAGTAGGCGTGAGCAATACATCTTTTTAACTGCAACTTAACCTATGGACCTGCTTCTTTGCATCTGACACATCCTTTCTCGCTCTTAGTTCTGATTAAGGTGCTCAGTTTCACTCATCTGCCCCCGTCTCACCCTACCCTCTGGCCATCTGGTGCAATTGCAGTATTTGCTGAGTGACAGACAGGGGATTCAGGAAATACATGGTATTTTTCTCCCTTTCCAAAAGTGATAGGAAACTGCACCTCCATCACAAGTGGTTCGCTAGCAGATTTCAACAACCAGGAGCTGCAATCACATGTAGCTCACAGATTAAAGTTGTCCCTATGGGGAAAGGGGTGAATTGCCATCACGTTTCAGTGCCATAATGCATTTTTACCTTGCCAGTTCACACTCAGCCAATGCCATCTCTTCCCATTTATGCTACCATTTGGAGCAGAAGGAACCCATCCTTCACTATGCTAGTGTTGGGGGCTGTGAGAACTGGCTGCCCCATTACTCTATGATCTCTTCCAGGGTTCGATGATGTCTGAAGGCCGTCAAATGATCTATAGAATGACCCTGAGATCTCAGAAAAGTTCACCTACAAAGCCTGTGAAAGGATTCTTGTTTCAAATTAGAAAGCGGAAGGTCACTGATGCGACTTCAATGTTAGTTACACAAATTAGTTTTCCCCCCTTTGGTTGTATGGGGTTGCTCCCACTCAAAAGGAGTACACTATGTTTAATAAACCCAACATTTATATTGTTATTGTTGCTGTTAGATGGATATTTCTAAAAAGTTACAGAGCAGTTCTTCAATTTCCTTCCCTTCCTATATTTGCTACACGAAATGGTACAGATTGTCAGCAAATGGAAAATATTAAACAATTGATCATTAATCCGTGGTTCAAGGGAGGAAATAAAAAGCATCCTCTTCCCTTTGTGTGGCATTTTATTTAGAAGCCTAAATCCTGTAACCTAATTGAATGCTAATGGAAAGCCTCATAATAATTTACAAGAGCTAGCAGGGTCTGATTAATTAAGAACAGAGAGGCTGAATGCAAAAGGCTTAAAACATACTTCAAAAAAATCTAATTCAATTACACATTGTAAACCGAGTATAATCAAAAAAATAAACTCTTCTGTACATCATGCCCTCTTTTGCTACTAGCACTCTTTAACTACAGCACTTCTGCACAAGAGAACAACTATGTCCCATTGCAGTGCTCAGAAACAGGTATAAAGGAGCCATATTGCCCGTTTGGATTATATCCTGGCTCTTCAGGATATTATTACTATCGCACATTAGCTCTTCAGGATACACATAGTTCTCAACTTATAACCATTTATTTTAATGACTGTTCAAAGTTACACGGACACTGAAATCGTTTTCTGCCATTATACTCAGGACAAAAACTTTTCAATCTCATTTACATTCATTCGGCAATCAAGAAAGCACCACTTCTGGTGACTATATGGACATTTCCATTTTGTTTATTTGGCCCAATGCAGAAAATGGTTCACCAATGTCTGGGATGTCTCTGTTTTGAGTGCCAATCCATTTTTCATGTCCGGAATTTCCTCTTGCTTCCCCCAATCAAAGTCCTAACCAGATTCAGTTGTGCGTAGTTTTTGTAAGATTAACACACTGTTGCTGCTGCTACTGTGACCATTGGAAAATGCAACAGTGATTGATTGATGGTGTGCCACCAAGTCATTTTGAACTCCTAACAACCTCATAGATAGATGTTTGTCTATGATAAACAATCCCTAATCTGATCCTTCAGATCTTCCATTCACGACGGGTGGGTTCCTCCAGGTTCGGACCAGTTCACCCGAACCGGTAGCGGCCCACTGGTGATGTCACGATGATGTCACCGAGCCGGGTCGGTCGGTGCCGGTCCGTGGGTGCCACCATCTTTTTTTTTTTTGAATTTTTTTTTGAATTTTTTTTATTTTTTTCGGGGGATTTTCCTTCTGCGCATGTGCAGAAGCCGAGTTTTGGGCGCCCTGAGCCAGCAGCTGGGTGGGAAAGAAGCCTTTAAACTTCCAAGTTCAGCAGCATGCTCGGTCCCTTCACAGGGTCGCTTTTCTTCACGCCCGATAAAGATCAAAAGGTGCGGAGCAGCCTTTAAGGACAAAGTCAGCGTAGCCGCCTAGAGGTAAGAAAAGGAACCACTGAGGGAAGGAGCTCTCTGGGACGGGTAAACAAGTGTGGGGAGGTAAAGGGGAGAGAGAAGAGAGAGCGCTGGGCAGGAGCCACAGGAGAAGGAGGGCAGCGGCTCTTCTTCACCCCAGCCTCAAAAGCCAAACACTCAGCTGCACTGAAAGGCTTTGGGGGGGAGAGCAGCCCATCAGCAGAGGTGCTCTCCGGGAAGGACAGGAGAAGCTGCTTCCCCCTGGAGCAGCAGCTCTGCATGGCCCGAGTGCCAGTCTCTGCTGTTTGTGTGTGTGTGTGTGTGAGAGAGAGAGAGAGAGAGAGAGGTGTGTGAGAGAGAGAAGAAAAAAAGAGAAAGAAAAAGAGACTGAGAAAGAGAGAAAGAAAGAGAAAGAGGGAAGGAGCGAGAGAGGGGAGGGGAAGGAAGGGAGAAGGATTTGTAACAGTATGCAAAATTGCTCCGTGCTTCTGAGCAGCCTCCTATGGTAGCGTGCGCACAGAAACCTCTCCTCCCTCTCCAGTTATCAAAATGAAAGAAACCCGAGTTCAATGCGCTTTGTTCCACCAATCTCTCCGGTATTAAAGCGATTGGGACTCCCGTCTCAGCGTCAGATCGAACTAAAGCAGAGGTCTTCAAACTTGGCAACTTTAAGACTTCTGGACGTCAACTTCCAGAATCCT
>QLTV01001177.1:919054-936979 GCA_003457575.1 Thermophis baileyi | reverse complement strand
ATAGGAATAATGGCAAAATGTGTGGCAGAAAGTGGACTCGGTGTGTTTTTCCAAATGCAGTAAGTGAGGTTGAATGTATAGTTTTAGAAGAGCTGTGTGTGTGTATGTGTGTACATACACATACAGTATGTATAGTAGATAATGTATATTTTTGTGTGCCTGTGTGTAATATGTATGTACACAAATGGCATATACCATGTTTCCCCGAAAATAAGACCCTGTCTTATATTTTTTTGAAGCCTGAAATAAGTGCTTGGCCTTATTGCCATGCACTCAAAAGCCCGATTGGGCTTATTATCAGGGGATGTCTTATTCTGGGGGAAACAGGGTATACATAGGATTAAATAGTATATTTTGGATGTTCAGTAGTAGTAAAGTGCTTTAAATCTTGTTTTTATATCCTTACCCGTGTTTCCCCGAAAATTAGCCCCTGTCTTATATTTTTTTTGATCCCTGAAATAAGCGCTTGGCCTTATTGCCATGCACTCAAAAGCCCGATTGGGCTTATTATCAGGGGATGTCTTATTCTGGGGGAAACAGGGTATACATAGGATTAAATAGTATATTTTGGATGTTCAGTAGTAGTAAATAGATAGGGAAATTGTATCTCGTTGAGGCCTTTGAGGCGAGGAGAGGCCAGACACCCTAACCCTAACCCTAACCCTTGACGTGAGTGACCTCAAGTTGGCCACGCCCACCCAGTCACATGACCACCCGGTCACATGATCACCAAGCCACCCCCACCCAGTCACATGGCCGTCAAGCCACTCCCACAAAAGTAAGCCACGCCCACAGAGTGATAGTAAAAAAATTTGGAACCCACTCGTGAATTTCACGACTACTGTAACTTTATCTACCCACCTTGTAGCTGGTCATCCTCTTCTCTTTCCTTCCATCTTTCCCAGCATTGGAGACTTCTCTAGAGAGCTGAGTCTTTGCATAATGTATCCAAAGTAGAATAACATGAGATTGGTCCTTTGTGCCTCAAGTGACAACTCTAGTTGAAAATGCAACAGAACAAGGATCTGAACTTTTTGGTACTATATGAAGATGTCATAGCTTGTGAAACAAACAGCCAGATGTTTTTAAAAGGCCACCATTTCTTCGATATGCTGGCCTGCATCTCACCCCCAAGTAAAGGAATAGATTTCTTCTGCAGTAACATCTAATTCCTCCTCTTTGGGAAAGGAATTAAGTCCTTCCTCTTCAGCCAAGCATTTCCAGTGAAGCTAATAATGATTCTAGCTGCTCTTTATGAATTTTACTGGTTGGCATTATTCTCTATGTATAGAGAGGGTTGTTTCTTTTGCTGTTTCTTTTTTTCCTTTGCTTTTTGTCTGATGTCCTCATTGAGAACCCTAGGGATGAAAGCATTGTCGAAATAACAACAAATAGCCAATGACTTAAACAGCCAAAATTGCTCTTAGGGTTGCCGGGAAGGTCCGGTGATGCTGTTGCATACTGAGACTCTAATATTGGTTTAATCATTCAATGAGACAAGTCCAAGAATCAGACTGTAAAATGCAATATCATTTGGGGGAATGGCATATTTTCCCACATATGATAGAGACACTGGATGGAGAAAATAACCTGTTAACATTTTGGAGTCTGATACCCTTTGTTCTCATCAAGCTTCATCATTGGCTTTTTCATTGGCCATGCTGTCCGGCATTAATGGGAGTTGTAGTCTAAGATATCTGGAAGGAATCACACTAGAAGAAACATAATCTATACCTGATCTATACCTGTAATTATCTGGGTTGTGTTGTGTCCCACATTCTCTCTCCCCGTATCCAATATCTTGCTATCATTTATGCAAGAACAAATTAGTCAATCAAAGTCTCTTATTCTGATGGGGACCCAACGGCAATTACTCTTTTTAGTTAACCTTGAGCTGCAATAAACAGTGAACCATAGCAAGAAGAAAAGGCAGCTGCATGCAGATGCTGTCAGGGTTCCAAATAGCATCCGAGCTTAAATCAGAGTCCGAGGCAAAGTATTCCTCAAAGTTCCAATTTATTAACAGAGCCATGTTGGCACATCTGGGAGAAACCTGAATCTGAAGCTCCAGGGTTTCTCCACCCAGTTGAAAGTTCAGAATTTGGCGGTGAACTGTATGCCTCGGTCGGAGATGACTCTTTTTGGGACACCATGTAGGCGGTAGATGTGCTTGAGAAACAGCTTTGCTAGTTTCCTGGCCGACGGTAGGCCTGAGCAAGCGATGAAATAGGCTTGCTTGGAAAACAAGTCGATCACTGTCCAAATCACCTTATTTCCATTGCTGTCTGGGAGTTCCACGATGAAGTCCATGGCGATCTCCTCCCAGGGTTTGCTGGGGTTGGCCACTTGCTGTAGTAGTCCAGGAGGCTTTCCTGGCCGAATTTTCCTGGTCGCGCATGTGGCACAGCTCTTTACGTAGTCTTCCACTTCAGTTTTCATTTTAGGCCACCAAAACTGTCGCCGGGCTAGGTGGAGAGTTTTTAGGAATCCGAAGTGTCCTCCCAGTTTGGAGTCATGGCTTCGTTGGAGCACTTCCAATCTCAAGCTGGCAGGTACATACAATTTGGACCCCTTCCAAGCCAAGCCTTCTCTCATTGTCAAGATCTCCTTGTTGTCGCTGAGCCAGGGATCGCCAGGCAGGGCTGCCTTCAGTGTTGCAGTCCATTTGTCCTGGCTAAGAGCACTTGGTCATCTGGCTTGGCCTCGGGTGAGGACTTGCGCTGCCGTCTCCCCCTGGGAAGGGGGAATGATGGAGTGGACTTCTTGTTCCCTCTGGCTGTCATGTTGTGGCTTCCTAGATAAAGCATCAGCCAGCAAATTCTCCCCAGCAGGGATGTGCTTCAGTTTGAATTTGAATCTTCTGAAGTATTGCGCCCAGCATACTTGTTTTGGCGAGAGCTTCCGGGGGGTCTTCAAGGCTTCGAGGTTCTTATGATCTGTCCATACCTTGAATGGGACCTTGCCCCCCTCTAGAAATTGTCTCCAAGTGAGCAGCGCCCAACGAACTGCATAGGCTTCTTTCTCCCAAATGGCCCATCTCCTCTCGGTGGCCGTGAGCTTTTTCGAAACGTAAGCGCATGGCAGGAGTTGGCCCTTTTCATCTTTCTGCAGCAGCACCGCTGCCACCGCCATGTCGCTGGTGTCAGACTGAATTATGAACTGCCGTTCTGGGTCGGGGTGCTGCAGGATCAGTTTTTGGGCAAAGAGACGCTTCAGCCTTTCAAACGCTTTTTGGCATTCCATTGTCCATCTAATCGGCTGGCTAGGCTTCGGTTTTGTGGGCGATGGGCCTGTCTTTAGCAGCTCGGTCAGTGGCAGCGCCACCTCTGCAAAAGCGGGGATGAACTGCCGATAGAAATTTGCAAAGCCCAAAAAGCTTTCAGCAAAAGGGGGGATGAACTGCCGATAGAAATTTGCAAAGCCCAAAAAGCTTTGCAGTTGCTTGCGAGTGTGTGGGGGCTGCCAGTCTAGCACTGCTTTCACTTTCCCTGGATCCATCTCTATTCCTTCGCTGGAGATGCGATAGCCCAGGTAGTCTAGGGAGGTCTTATGGAATTCACATTTTGAGAGTTTTGTGTAGAGCTTGGTGGCTAGAAGTTTTTCTAAGACTTGCCTCACTAGTTTCACGTGCTCCTCTAGAGTCTCGCTAAAGATGAGAATGTCATCCAAATAAACGAGTACCCCCTTGAATAGGTGTGGGTGGAGTACTTCGTTTATGAATTGCATGAAGACTGCGGGGGGCCCCTTGTAGTCCAAAGGGCATCACTCTGAATTGGAAGCTTCCCAAGGGGCAGTTAAAGGCGGTCTTCCACTCATCCCCCTCCCTAATACATATGCGGTAGTATACTTCCCTCAAATCCAGCTTGGTGAATATCTTGCCTTTGGACAAGTGGTTCAGCAAGTCTTTCATGAGAGGGAGGGGGTACATGTTTTGCACGCACACGGCGTTGATCCCACGGAAGTCCACACACAGCCTGACACCCCCCCCCATCTTTCTTCTCCTTGAAGAGCACTGGGGCTGCAACCCTCGATTTTACCGGCTGGATGAAACCCCACTCTAGATTGGCATCGATGTATCTCCTTAGTTCCTCCAATTCTTTTGGGGTCATTGAGAACATCTTGGGTTTTGGGAGCGTGGCTCCCGACTCAAACTCTATCGCGCAGTCCGTGGGCCAGTGAGGGGGGAGATAGTTGCAATCTTCCTCACTGAAGACTCCCTCAAGGTCTCTGTATTCTACCAGCACCTGCTGGGCACCTGGGAGTTTGGCCTTGACTGCTGGGGCTGCCGGCTGAGGCCGACCAGGGCCAATGGATCCTGGCCCCTTCGGTCGGCTTTTCTTCTTCTCTTTAGGGGGTAGCGGCCCGATGCTCATGGTTAGCTTTCGGTAGCTGTCCTCCCACTTTATGGTGGGAGTCCATTTGTCGAGCCACGCAAGCCCCAATATGATCATTTCTGACATCTTGGGGGCGACTATGAATCGGATGAGTTCGTGGTGGTGTCCTATTTCCAAATCCACCAATCTGGTGAGGTGCATGGCGTGGCCCCCCCCCCATCAGTGATCCATCCACTTGTTGGAAGCGGATGGGGTTGGCTAAGGCCCTCGTGGGGATCCCTAGCTTCTCTACCACAGATTTGCTGATTAAACATTGTGAGCAGCCCGTGTCTACGATCGCCTCTACCTCTCCTTCCTCCCTGTCTCTGGCACCGTAATTTTCGCTTTGATGACAAAAGGGCAGATGGGTTCACTCACCATTGGGTCGTTTTCGCAGTTGCCTTCCCCACCGGAGCGCAGAGGGTCTTCCTCTCCTGGCGACGCCTCAGCTTCATTGGACGGGGAGGGGATTCTTCCGCTTGTTCGGCCAGGCGGCTCCTCTCCGGTGGCTTTGGGGGCTTCTTCCACATTCCCGCAGCTGTCTGGGTCCTTGGTTATGGGACTGGGGCCGGCGCTAAGCATTCTGAAGCTCGATGGCCGGGTTGGCTGCACCTGTAGCACTTTACTGCTCTCGTTGCTTCAGGGACCGGAGTCGTGGCTTGCTTCGTTTGGGATCAGCGACCCAAAGGTCTCCTGGCTGGCCTCTCGGCTGGGGGCTTCTTGGGGCCCCGGGTCACTTGATCCAGGACGACAGCCGTGTTGTACCAGTCCTGGATCCTGTCCGGGACCCCCCCGGATGCTACAGGACTTTCTCAATTATGGGTCCAGGGCCTCTTTAAACGTGTGCACCAAGAGCCGTTTGGGCCAGTCCCGCACCTTCCATGCCGCCCTTCTGAATTCCCACACCAGCTCCTTGACTGGGCAGCCTGCCTGCTTCAGCCCCTTAATCTGCTCCTCAACTTCCACCTGCTGAGCCACGTTGTTGAAACGGACCCACTTCTGCAGGACGAACTCGTCAGTGTCATCGAGTTCTGGGGCCGCTTCATTGTGGAGTTCTGCCACCCACTCTGCTGCTTCGCCCTCGTTCATCCCCTCAGTTATCGCATCGATCAGTTCTCGGTCCAACTGAAATTGGGTCCCAAACTGATCGATGTATACCCAGACCTGATGTAGGAAATAGGCCAGCTTCCTGGGATCCCCATCGAACGTGGCCCGGAACCGAGGGGGCTGCGCTGGGGCTGGCTGGGCAGCGGCTTGCACTTGTGTGGCCGGCGGGACAATCGCTTGCGGTTGGGGGCCTCCCAGTTGTGGGCCCTCCGGTTGTAATGGCTGGGCTAGCCCCGGTGCAGCGCCGTCGGCAGGGGGGTGCCCCTGCTGCTGCAACTGGGCTTGCGTGGCCGGGATGGACATTGCAGGAGGCTGCATTGCACCGAACATCGGCGTGGGGTTCGGTGGCTGCTGGGTCCTCGGAGCCCATTGGCACTGTGCCCATCCCATGCCTGGGAAGAAAGCCCACTCTGCTGGGGCTTGCCTTGGCTGTGCAAGGCCGAGGTTCGGCAGCAGGCCTGGGGCCAGCAATCCCCCCATGCCCTGCTGCCAGGCCAGTGGGCTCCCGAGCCCGGGCTGTTGGATCATCTGCGCTTCGGGGCGGAGGTTTGCCCACGTAGGCTTCACCCTGGTGGAGAGACTCACAGGGGTCTCACTCATCGCAAGGATGAGGAATGAGGCTGAGTCTCCGCTCAAAGGAGCCAGTGGGTTCCTCTTTGGGAAGGAGAATTTTGGCTGGGCCAAGTTCCATATTGCGGCCTCGGGTCCCAAAGGGGGGTTGGTCCAACTTACGCTTAGTTGTCCGAACTGGTCGGGGAGTTCCATCAGTGATTGGCTGCGCGACAGTGGCTGGGATCCCTCACATTCGGAGCATCCGGTCGGCGTAAGTTTCTGCTGTCTCCACTCGTGGGCCGAGGCTGATCCCGCGCCCAGGTGTGGTTCCCATATTCGCTCTGTGGGAGAGCTCAGCCCCCTGGCTGCGCTTCGAGAGGTCCGCTCTGGCTGAGAGGGGCGCTCAGGGGTCAGTTGCTTGCGCCGAGCCCCCAACTGGCATTCTTTCTCCGCGGCCTCTTCGGCTTCCACCACGGCTTTAGAAGGAAAGTAGAGGGTCTTGATGTGAATACGCAATCCATCCTCTACTTGCTTCCCCATGGCATGCTTCTCTTCCTCCATCTTCCCTGAGTCTTTACGCCGCCCGTTGCCAGGTCGGCGTTGGGGCTCAGGACCCCGAACAGCGCCCCGAGGATTCGGGGTAGCTGGGTGAGTTTTAAGGGAGATTCAGGTTAGTGTCAGGGTTCCAAATAGCATCCGAGCTTAAATCAGAGTCCGAGGCAAAGTATTCCTCAAAGTTCCAATTTATTAACAGAGCCATGTTGGCACATCTGGGAGAAACCCGAATCTGAAGCTCCAGGGTTTCTCCACCCAGTTGAAAGTTCAAGCCCTTGTCCCCACACCCCCAAGTCCATCACGTTAACCAATCTTCAACTGCCAACTTGGCAGCATCCACCCATCTCCTTCTGTGCAGGTGCAGGAGTGCGAAGACAAAGGATGACCTTGACTATCTAGAAGGAATTTGTTATGGCTACATACAGACAGCCCTCATGCAATTCCCCCTCCCAAATTCCCACAGCAAAGAATACATATTAAAATAGTATAAAGTGTGGCAGGCCAAAGACCCCAACTAAAATGGCTTCGGCCTGACAGATGCTTGCATTCCATTTATTATAGTTCAAAAGTGTTGAGGAAACGCCAAAAAACAATGTTGATCATCTCTGCATTGTTTAATAATTGGCTAAATAGGAAGGATAAATACTGTCATTCTCCCATGAGCTATGTATCCAGCATAGATATGAATCATGATGTTCGGTTGTAGCACTTTTGTTTCTGCTTTATGTGTATGAGGAGTTGTCAGTCAATGTTTGTTTGTTGATGCTGGGTATCAAGATCAGCTTTGTTTTATTTTGTTTTTTCCTTCTCTCTCTCTCCCCGCCCCCGATCCCCTTTCCACCACCCTCCACCCTTCTCAGTGAAAAATTAATCAGGATCCATCTGTTTCTTCTTTATCCTGTACAATTTCATTACAACTAAACCAAAGATTAGAGGATTCTCATACCTTTTTTAGAATTTTTTTTTAACTCCCCTCTGTGTAGTTCTGGTGCTTTCCGTGCTGGGCGATTAAAGTCGCTTGCCGCTTGGTTTAAGTAAGATTATTTCCAATCTTCCTTTCTGAAGGGAGAAGCATAATGAGACCAGCTAGGGAACAAAAGCCATTCTCAATTACCCGGTGTACTAAAATACTGCAACTCCATTTAGAGTAACCGAATGGTCTCTAATGGAAGCCAGGTCTTTCTTTTGAAATTACGATTTGCTTGGATTTCTTTGAAAAAAAGAATATGCTGGAGCCCGCAATTGGATACTGGCAAATGCCTCCAGAAGATAGTTTGTCATAATTTAATATTTCTCTCTTTTCCTCCTTATTGACTGTTATTGATTTTGAAGTCTCAGGAGCATCAAATCGTTCTTTTCTATGACATCAGTCATGCATCAAACTTGTTACCATCCCTTTCCAACCACTTCCCTGACCCAGACCACTATCTTGCTATTAATCCTGTATTTATTCTTAAACATCTGTTTGCAGGATGATCCAATTCTCTAGGGCAATTTTGCCATCTTGAGGCCTATTAGATGGACTGGACTTCCACACCATTTATGTATGTATGTATGTATGTATGTATGTATGTATGTATGTACTGTGTATGTATGTATCAGAGGTGGTATTCAGCAGGTTCTGACCAGTTCTGGAGAATCGGTAGCGGAAATCTTGAGTACTTTGGAGAACCGGTAAATACCACCCCTGACTGGCCCCAACCCCCATCTATTCTCTGCCTCCCGAGTCCCAGCTGATCTGGAGGCAATGGAGATTTTGCAGTACCCTTCCCCTTCCATGCCCACCAAGCCACGCCACAAACCAACCCACCCCCCCACATAAAATGTTAACTTCCTGATCTAATGTCTGAAGGAGATCCTGAGGCTTTTTTTTCATGTGTGTGTTCCTTCAGTTCATAAAGTGGCATAAAACTATGCTGGCATTATCTTGCCCTGCCCCTTCAATGAGACCAGCAAGTGATGATGTCCTTACACCTAATTGATGAGCGCATTTATTTATTTATTTATTTATTTATTTATAAAATTTATTGGCCTTCTATCTTACCTCAGGTAACTCTAATAACTCCTTTCCTCTTGTCAGTTAGGGGATTGCCAATTTGAGGCCTATTAGATGGATTGGACTTTATTTATTTAGAAAATTTATTGGCCGTCTGTTTTACCTCAGGGTAACTCTAATAATTCCCTGCCCCTTGTCAGTTAGGGAATTGTGAGAATATATCCCACCCATGCGGAGGTTCCTAGCAGCTGGGGAGGGTTGATCTAAATACTCGCCCTCAAATTACTGAGCATGTAACAAAAACCTGGAGGCCTTCTGCCTCAGCATTAGACCTAGGTGAACAATTAGCCAAAAATACTGCTCAGTGTTTTCTTTTGTAAAGCTAATGGAAAAGAACAGCCTATTATTAATTTATAAAAGCCAGTGAATGCCAGGTGTTCTGGCTGCAAAAAGCATAACACTGATTTTTTTCCCCTGAAAGCAAAATAGAAACTGGGTGATCAGGATTCATAACCCCAAAAAGTATCAAGCCCAGTGGGCTGGTCACCATTTCTTTTCCTATCTTGAATGAAGAATGAAGACATCAGAATGAAGACAGAGCTTCTTGTATCAGTGCTCCCTAAGACATTAATATAATCAGTGTTCTGGGACATGGATACACACACCAGATGATCCATATCTCCAAAGCAGACAAGTGGAGATGTTTTATAGGAGATCTCCTATATGCTTAAAGCAATATGACCAGTAACAGTAAATATTGGGAACTAAGTAGGTCAGACATCCGGATGTGATGCTAAAAGGGCCAGGGAGATCATGAAAATCAAACCCTTATTCAGCCATGAAGCTGATTAAGAGGCTTTGACCTTTAGTTTAGTCTGTTTTACAGGTTTCATTAAAGATAAAATAGAATGATCTGTGTATCCAACAGAGCTCCTTGTAGGAAAGATAAGAAATCAGTGAATGATTTTTAAATCTGAGTATCCTCTATAACGCTTAATTTTCTTCAAATGTCTGATGAAAACCCACGTCTAGGAAACTCTAGGAAAGAGTTACCTGAATACATGATATTCAGTCTGTATGAAGCATCACTAAGGAAAGAGTTATTTTAAAATGTACATTATCTGGGTAAATTTCAGATTCTCCACATGAAGAGCAATGTGCAAATGTTTTTCATTTTTAAAATGAATTGTATGTGTAAGAATGAATGTGGGTTTCATAATCAAAACAACTATGTTTTTAATTCTTATCCCTCTTTTTTCAACTTGAAGAATAGAAAGTTTGGGAATGAAAAAGTCCTCAGTTCTCTCTGTCAAATCGTAGGTTAAAAAGCCTGCATTTAAACTTACCAAATGCAGCTGGCAATTTCACAGCAATTAACAAAACACATTGCAAGAATTCTTGCAAAAATGGATTCGGAAGATAAGAACATAAGCAGGGCCCTGCTGGATCAGCAGGGGTGTTCATGGGAGGGTTATTTCTCCCTTTTTTATTTTCTGAAGAATCATTTATTCTTTGCAACCCAATAATGTATAGAAAAGTAATCATGTGAGGAGGTTGAATGTTCTATTCATCAATACAATAACTCTCCAAAATCTGATCAGAATGAGACCAAAATTGATATGGAAGTGAACCTGCAGAAAAGAAAGATCAACTTTGAAAATAGTCCCAATCCAGCTGGGAACCATGGGAGGGAGGGGGAAAAAGCCCAGCACATTCAGATTGGCTGCCTCCTCCCAGTTGTGCAACCCATAGTAAGTATATCTGCAGCCTGCCCATGTTTACAGAAATGTTTGGCACCACTGATAATATATTGGAAAGAATTCTAGGAGTCATGTTCTGCATGCTTTCATTTTTCTGAATGAAAGCATTTTTAAAGCTTATAGGTTAGATAATAAAAATCAAGACAATATCAATATCTTTTTGTCCAGAGGAACAGCTGAAGAAACAAATAAATCTGTCCCAGGAAGTTATATGCTTCAACATCCTACAGAAGACTTATGCAGGGGTGAAATCCAGCAGGTTCTGACAGGTTCTGGAGAACTGGTAACGGAAATTTTGAGTAGTTCGGAGAACTGGCAAATACCACCTCTGGCTGGCCCCAGAGTGGGGAGGGAATGGAGATTTTGCAGTATCCTTCCCCTGCCATGCCCACCAAGCCACACCATGCCCACCAAGCCACGCCCACAGAACCGGTAGTAAAAAAAATTGGATTTCACCACTGGACTTATGGCACCGCAGTTCAATACTAAAGTCCTTAGTGCTCTCTGAGCTTGGTTGTTTTCTTGCAGATGTTTCATTACCCAACTAGGTAACATCATCAGTGCTACATGAAATGTCTGCAAGCAAACAACAAAGCTCAGAAAGGACCAAGGACCTCACAATTCAACTATGAGCTTCACATGTTCTTTTTTATAGATACATCTTTGCCTCTTTCCTCTCTTGGGGCCCCTGTACCTGCTCTTTACACAAACATCAATGTCAGTTTTCTCTGAGAGAAAGCTGAATCTGCTGAGTTTTACATTAATTTTATTTCAGTGTGTTTTGAATTTTCTATTGAAATTGACAGGACTGGAATTAACTTAATTCAACTGGCCAGTGTCATTTTCTGAAAATGCCTGAACTATTTATCTTAGTTTAGAGTTCATTGAAACTAGAAAAAAGTTTGCACATTACTTGAAACTAACAATAAAACATCACTGGCTACAGATGTAGAGAGACTAAGTACAGTTCTAAGCCCTCGTAGAAACTTTTTAAAACCACCACTGTCCATTTTTGCACATTAAAAGCCACAGTGAGATTTATTTTCTACATTAACCCCGCCTCTTCTCCCTCACAAGATGTTTAACTATTAAAATATTCATCACACAGTCCAAACCTTACTGCCAACTGATGTTTTTCTAATATAGCCTTTAAGGGATTATTGTCTACAAAAATGCCTTTATATATAAACATTATTTTGCATATGGGAAAATAGAAAAGGGAATAAAGATAACATGAATCATATTTTGAGAATGAGCACATGTGAACTCACTCAAGGTAGACGTTTATTTTCTCTGAGCTAGAAAATGAGGGAATTCTAGAGTTCTTAGGTTAAGAACTAAAAATAAAACAATCTGACGTTAATTCTTGTGGGAATTTTGTTAGTTTTAATGCTTTATTAAGCATTACTGTTACTAGCAAACAGAATCACATTTTCTTCTGTTTTTGCTTAATCAGACAAAGTTTCTAGCTCATATAATTAGAAGAAACAATTTCAGTATTTATTCCAGAGACTTACTTTGGCCCCCACATGCAACTGACAAAATCTATTACTGTCCATGTTTATGGTTCTTAAGTTAGTACAGGTAGTCCTCAACTTACAACTATTTGTTTATTTATTAATGTAACAACTGCAGTTATTCACTTACATTTCTAAAGAAAGGTCGTAAATTGGGGATAAACTCACTTAGCAACTGTCTCACTTAACAGAAAATTTGGGTTTAATTGTCTGTGTAAGTCGAGGACTACCTGTACATAACTTCCATGGATGAGAACTTGTAATTGCTGGTACTGAAACAGTGGAACATCAAACACCAAAGCACCTGAAGGCAGGACAAGAAGGAATGAATGGAAACTAACCAAGAAGCAACCTAGAACTAAGGAGAAATTTCCTGACAGAATAATTAATCAGTGGAACAGCTTGCCTTCAGAATTTGTAGCTGCTCCAACAGTGGAGCTTTTAAGAATAGATTGGACAGTAATTTGTCNGGGTTTCCTGCCTGAGCAGGGGGTTGGACTAGAAGACCTCCAAGGTCCCTTCCAACTCTGCTATTCTATTCTATTCTATTCTATTCTATTCTATTCTATTCTATTCTATTCATCATCACTGAGTACAGTGACTGAGAACCAGTGTTGGGATTGAAAAAAATTAGCAAACAGTTCACTGCCCGGTTGCTGGGTGGGCGTGGCCATGGGGGCATGACCTACTCGGCCTCCTGCACCATGGCGGGGGGGGGTGTTTTCATCCTCCCCAGGCTCTAGAGGCTTTCCTCGAGCCTCCAGGAGGGTGAAAACGGCCTCCCCTGGGCACTGGAGGCCCTCCAGAGGCCGGAAACAGGCCCATTTCCGGACTTGGTAGGCCCATTTTTTGCCCTCCCAGAGCCTCCAGAGGTTTTCCTCGAGCCTCCAGGAGGGTGAAAACGGCCTACCCCGGGCACCGGAGGCCCTCCGGAGGCCAGAAACAGGCCCATTTCCGGACTTGGTAGGCCCATTTTTTGCCCTCCCAGAGCCTCCACGCGGGCCCTGCACTTACCTGGCATCCAAAATGGGCCACGTGGAGACTCCTGGGAGGGGCAGGGCGGGGTGGGCCGGGTCAGCCAGTCCTTGGAACAACCAGTTCGGCGAACCAGATTAAAATTAACATCCGGATCACTCGAACCGGTCCGAACCAGCTGAATCCCACCCCTGCTGAGAACCCAACCCAATCCCCCTCCCAGTCTCTTTTGCTCAGTATATCTGAAACTTTAAGAATGGATGCTGTCAAAAAATATCAGTCATTGTGAAACCTTATTGCTCATTCACAAAACAGCTGCAACATGAATCACAACATACTCATTTACCAAAGAATAACCAGTGAGGATGCTGCTCACTATCCATCAAAGACCCTGCCTTTCCAACGTTCTATACAACATACCCAATTTACATTTTATGAATGGGTAAACATTCCTCCATTCAAACTACTAGACTGCTGCTATCTGCATTTATTATTTTCTAAAAATACCGAATAAGAGAATTTGGTTCCAGAGATAGCCTTGGAAACAAACAAAGATAATGCTGTAGTAAGCCAACTCCATTTCATATTTTTTTTTTCAATGGTAGGTGGGATTAAAGATTTGGCAAAGAACAAGAAAGTACATGCAGATCCATTGGCACTGTATTTGGAGATTCCCGAATCATGGTCACCTGGCCTTCTAATGGTCACATCTTGATCACCTCTTAGTTCTACATTTCAGCTTTTCTGTTTATCGACTATTGTCCTCCTCTGTGCAAGTTTTCTTAGAGATACTACTTGGCGTGTGATTCACTTTTATCTGGTTTCAGAGATACACGGTAGCATCTAGTATATGTGCAATGGATTTATTAGTGAGCATGGATATGGTTGTTATTACATTGGGCAGCCCTTTTAAGAAGTCCCAATTCAGGCATGAAAGCAACCAAGATCTGCTCTTATAAGACAATTTGTCTGTGTCATCTAGAATTGTTAGTTCCATCTAGTGGAGGAATTAATTTTTAGATCTTCCATATGTAAGTTTAATTTGAAAATATTGTTTTGCTATTTTCTGGCCATAATGGTTGATATAAAATAAGTTTAATTAGAAAATGGTATTGCTCTTCTGACAGAAGGTGTTATCAGTGTTTCTTAGCATTGCTTCTTTTTTAGCAACAGATTGCCTAAAAGTATTTGGATTGGAGTGCTGCAGCTAGTGTTAGATTAGCCATTGCTGCTGGTGATGTCTGATCCTATTTTTTAAAAGACACCTCAGAGTTGACAGTAAAATGTAATTAGCCATGCCCACCTGCATGTACTCTAGATGTGTTAAATTCCAATCTCAAAATTCCAAATCGAGTGTATCCAAAAGGCAATTTTGGAAATTGTACAGGTAGTCCTTGACTTACGATCACAGTTGAACCCAAAGTTTCTGTCGCCAAGCAAGACAGTTAAGTGTGCTTTTGCCCCATTTGACAATCTTCCTTGCCACCATTTTTAAGTGAATCACTAAAGTTGTTAAGTTAGTGACACGGTTGTGAAGTGAATCTGGCTTCTCCGTTGATTTTGCTTTGATTTTCTCTTTATTTATTGATTAGCCTATAGGCCCGTGATGGCGAACCTATGGCACGCGTGCCAGAAGTGGCATGCAGAGCCATCTCTCCGGGCATGCGGAGCTGTCGCCATTGCTCTTCCGGGTTCCGGCACGCTGGCCAGCTGGTCTTCACACGCGCAGGAGTGCTGGAAACCAGAAGAGCAGCTGTCCGGTGCGCATGCATGCACCGGGAAGATGATATTCCAGTTTCCGGCACATGGTCTTCCAGTTTCTAGCGCGTATGCGCACACAAAGACCAGCTGGCCAGTGTGCATGCGGGCACCAGAACCTGGAAGAGCAATGGGCAATGGCTCGCATGCCTAAAGACGCGGAGAGGGGATCCCGGTGGTCGCTTCCTAGGGGGGCAGAGCTGTTGGCCAGGATGGGTGGGCCAGGGCTTCCCTCCCTCCCCGCCTGAGCAGGCTTCTTGCACAGCCCCAGCCCTCCAGCCCATGGCACCGACGCACGTCCGCGATCCGAAGCGCCTGGCCAGTTCGGGCGCCCCAGAAGAGCAGCAGCAGGAGTTGAGTCCGCGCGGGAGGATGTCTGTCTGGCACCGGGGTAAGAGTCGCGCCGGCCGGGAAGCGGTCGCGCTCCCTTGGCAGAAGTGGCGGGAGGGGGGGGCTGCGCTGGCTTGTTCTTGGTGACGGGACACTCTTCCGTTTTCCGGCGCGTTTGCTGGTCTTCACACGTGCATGCACACCAGAAACCGGAATACGAGGTGGCTGGCGCGCATGTGTGTGCCGGAAACCGGCTGTTCTTCTGGTTTCTGGCATGCAGGTGTGCACGCACTTCCTTTTTGGCACTCGGTGCTGAAAAGGTTTGCCAACACTGCTATAGGCCATATCAACGTACAAGGTTCAAACACATATTATCAATAAAATCCTATACAAACAATTTAAAATAAGAGTGGGGTAAAATACAATAGTTATAGGATAAAATACAATAATTTAATACATAAATATGTAAAATAGAATAAAATGACATAAAATTATATTTCTGTATCACCCCTGCAATCTACCCCAATCAGGCCCACATATGTGATCTCAGTCGGACCATTTTAGTCAGAAATTGTGCTGTATTAAATGTTGTTTTCAAATTCTGGCCACACATGAGGTATGTTGTTTTAATATGGGCCTCCCACTGGGCCATACATTTAATATATGGATCAAGGTACTTATCTCTCGCCCCCTTATACAAACAACAATCAAATAATATATGAGTCAGATATATTAAGTGAATCTGGCTTCTCCGTTGATTTTGCTTTGATTACCTTTTGTGACAGAAGATCGCAAAAGGTAAATCACATGACCCCAGGGCACTACAACTGCCATAAATATGAGTCAGTTGCCAAGCTTCTGAATTTTGATCACCTGACTATGGGAATGCTGCAATTAGGAGGATGCAATTAGGTTGTAAATGTGAAAAACAGTCATAAATCACTTTTTGCAGTGACACTGTAACTTCAAACAGACACTAAATAAACTGTTGTAAATCAAGGACTACTTGTAGTCCAAGACACTGGGGAGACACATAATGGAAGGAGACTACTTATGTGTGTGGTCATGTACTGTTTGTGGAGTTCTGTTCAAGTTCCTGGGTGAATGTGAGGGTCCCACTGATGAGCTAATGATGAGGATAAGAGCTCTGTGAGACTACAGACCCTCATGCCATCCAGACACGGAAATGACCACTTACGGTAGTAAACCAGGATATTTTGCTGCCTGGAGGAAACCCATATGCCTCCTCTCCACCAAAGCCTAAATTTCAATAATGCCCATTCTTCTCTTCATACACACCCTCCCCATTCGTGACAGCACCTGAATTTGGCATTTTTACTGAGCTGATCAAAAGCTCAGCCTTTAAAGAGAAAGCTGGCAAGGGATTAGCTGGGATTAGCAACATGATCAAGTCATCTACAAAACCAGAGGAGCTACGGACTGCATTCATTTAGTATTACCCCAATACAAGCAGTCCTCAACTTACAACAATTTATTTAGTGATCATTCAAAGTTATGGTGGCACTGAAGAAGTGACTTATGACCGGTCCTCGTATTTATGACCATCACAACATTCCCACAGACATGGCATCAAAATTCAGGCACTTAGCAAATGGCATGTTTGATAGTTGCAGTGTTCCAGGCCATGTTATCGAGATTTGAGACTTTCCCAGCCAGCTTCCTACAAGCAAGATCAATGAGGAAAGCCAGTTTCACTTAACAACCGTGTCATTTACTTATTAACTTTTTTTTAATTGTTGTTTGTACAATTGTTATTACAATTGTTGTTGTAAATTGAGGACTACCTGTAATGGAACATGGAAGGAGAAAGATGAAACTGTAAGACCAATTCCATCTGCAGCTAACCAATTGGGATTGAGGGCCTTGAATCATAAGCAACCTTCTCTCTTTTTGCTGATTGGTAGCTTTCATCTATAGAACGATCAAAATTACATACAAGATTATATGTATGACTGATTGGAAACTGATCTGTTAATTATACTCTAAAGCAGGGGTGTCAAACTCACGACAACATGTCGTCACATGACATATCGCAACTTTTTTCCCCTTCACTAAACCGGGGGTGGGGGTGGCCAGCATGTGACGCATCCGGCCCGTGGGCCACGAGTTTGACACCCCTGCTCTAAAGCATACTTCCACTCCAGCATCCTCCTAATTGCTAGATATCAACTCCCATAATCAATATTAACTATGCCAGCTGAAAAATATGGGAGTTGAAGTCCAAACCATTCACAACGTACAGACTGGAGAAGGCTGTTCTCTTTAGGCAGGCAGGTATATGTACTGATCTTTCTTATCTCACTACTGTGTGCAAACCTAGTGCTTTGTGGAACAAGCTATTTTCCCCTGCTTTAATTTTCTGCAAATCCGTTGCTTATTCCTACTGCATTAATCTTAATGCTACAGCCTGTAACCAAGTTCCAATCTTCAAGTTCAATGACATTATCTTTTAATTAACCCGGGGAAATTAATGCTTATAGTATTACAAAATATCTACAGTTTTTTTTTCCAGTAAGTGGTTATTTTAGATGTATACAACCATTCAAATAAGCTTTTAAAAGTACAAAATGCTTATAGAGGAGCTGGCAATCTAAAAAAAATGGTTTTAGGTACACCCAGGAAATTTTATTTTTTTAAAACAGCACGCCTCATTGCTGTATCTAAAGGTACTTTGAAATTCCTTTCAATTTCAAGAGTAGTTTGCAATATTGGAGAAGATATGGGGTCCTGTGGTTTAACGCAGCGTTTCTCAAGCATGACAACTTTAAGATGCATGGATTTCAATTCTCAGATTTCACCAGCCAACCATGGCTAGCTGGGGAATTCTGGGAGTTGAAGCCCATGCATCTTAAAGTTGCCAAGGTTGAGAAACGTCCATACCTCTTAAGCACAGAATTCTGGGAGTTGAAGCCTAAGCATCTCAATCACGGAATTCTGGGAGTTGAAGTCCATGCATCCATCATGGAATTCTGGGAGTTGAA